>BMAW01113589.1:52763-94086 GCA_019974015.1 Nephila pilipes
TTAACGTTCTACAAATGTATTCTATTAAAATATAGATCCGTGCACAGGAAAACCTTGCAAAAATGGAGGCACTTGCAAAATTGACAATAATTTCTTCAGATGTGAATGTCCGTTTCCTTATACAGGAAACAAATGTGATAAAGTTATGATAACTTTTCTATTTATTTTTTAAAATAGCCACGTTGTGCATATTGCCTATTTTAATAATCAATAAACACGCAAAAGATTTTTAAAATTATCTGATACTTTTAAGACGTGATTAGGTCCGGATAAATTTGTGTATATTATTGCGTCATTTGTGCAATAATCGTGTTTGACTGAAAATATAGGAAGAACATACCAAAAAAAAAAAAAGAAAGATTTTTCATTTTTCCAAATTTATTAAAAGTGATAGCTTTATTGATATCTCATAAAAACCTATTTTAAATTTTTTTTTCCTCTTTCAACGCCATTGATCAAGTCTAAAAATTTTTTAGTTTCTGTGTCGAAGCAGAATTAATATTTTGTATCCAAAGTGAAATCATGTAAAAATGGTCTTTCATATTGCAGTTCAGCAATTATCATTCAGTTGAATATCAGGTAAACTGCGATCGAGATATAAATTAAATATAATTGAATTAAATTGTGACGTAATTGGATATATTAATGAACTTAATCAACTTTGTTCATTAAATTTTAAAGAGAACTTTTCTCTACGGGGAGGATAATATATATATGTGTGTGTGCGCGCACGCGCGTGTATGTGTGTGTGCGTGCGTGTGTGTGTGATTAAATAAAAATATCTTGTTATAGTCGTAAAGAAAAAGTTATACATCTTAATAACGTTTGTAATTCTTATCAAAATATTATGCAAATTTGGTATCTATATTAATGGTTCATAGGGACTTTTATTATGATATTAAAGGATTTTAACGAAAAATATTTTTTTATTAACTTGTAATGGAAAATTCTTTCATAACAGCTACAGTGTTTTAATTTTGCTAATTTTTTGTTATAAATTTAGCCCAAATCTCAAATTTTTTATATTTCTGTTAAAACGTTTCTGAGTTATAGGGTTTAGAAATGCATCTCCATATCTTAAACAATCTTCTAAAACTTTAATTGTAAAACGTTGTATCAAGCACTTCTCGAAGATACCATCGCTAATCGATAGATGATAATTTTCTGATTGCTAAAGAAAAAATAAAATGAATTATTGTATGCAGTTACGTAAACAAAGAGAAATGTAGCATACAAAAGTTTTACATAATAAATTTCAAAACTTCATATATTTTCTTCTAATAAAGTACTCTACGGTAATACGGTCAGTGCTAATAATACAGCCACTTTATCGTTTCAATGTTAATATCAAAGCTAACCAACAGATGACTCCACTCTTTCGAAGACCAAGCTAACTAGAAGCTATATTAATGCACCTAGAAATTGGAATTCGTCTAATAGCCTTTCTAGAGAACAGTCATTATTTTCACAGCTTCTCAGGATGGTAAAATTGTTGTTTAATTTAGTGAGTTTATATCTTTTATGGGTACTTTTTTAATGCTCTTTAATATTATGTGAGGGATTTTCTCAAATCATTTATGGTTCAAACATGAATCTCAGTGTTTAGGAAATCCTACAGTTGTATAGTTATGTGATCACTAATGACTGTAATACCTTGACTAGTGTCTGTAATACCTATATACGAGCGTTTTTGCTTTATCTTTGATACACTATGCTTATTATTCTATTTCTTATTTTCTTTCTAATAGAATGGTTAATATATCACCAAACAGGCAAAACATTAGGAGCAACTGGAGTTAAGAAAATATGAACATGGCTTTTTTTTCTCTTTTTACTCTTTTTGTTTCAAATAAAAATTAAGTTTTGCTCACAAAAATAATAAAGCTGTGTGCCCTTTTTCATTGTTTAATTTTCCTTAAGTGAAGTGAAACTTTGTAGAAATGGAAATATTGTGTAAAAGAGAAAGATGTCTATTACCTTCATTGGCCATATTAAGAGCAAAAAAGTATTTTGATAGAAATATGGCCAATTTTAAATTTGGAAGTGTAAATTTTTTAAAAGATAAGCGAAATTGTTTTAAAAATTTAAAGAAAAAAAATAGTACTAATATCCAGAGGTTTTTTTTTTTTTTTTTTTTTTATCTTTTTTACCTTCATTACAACCATGATAATTTTGGGCATTTTACTCTCAGGTGTAAGTTAAAAAACTTTTTTCATGTACGGTTTACAATCTAAATAAAGGCAGCCTTAATACACCTATATCTCATAGTAATTTTAATAGTTTAGCCTAATAGTTTTCGTGAAATTCTCTGGAATCAGTTATCGAATTCGAATGAAATTTGGATCATAAGCTTTTCAGACCATTTTATACCCGTTCCATGAGCGGATTTCATAACGGAAAAATTCTACTCTTGTAGTTAATTTGTTATGCTAATAGAGTAATTTAATTAGACTATGAACATCAAATCTAGTTTCCTTTAAGCTGTTAACACTGATGGCTTTTGGACCAGTGTCGATGAGAAATACGAAAGTCATAAAATGTGTGCAAATTTTTAGGTAACTTTTTATTTTAAATAAAATACTTCAAACTTACATGCAATTTTTCATCCACTATATTCGAATTACAGAAAACTATGTCTAAAAACAGACATCCGTGTATCGCAATTTTGCAGGAGAAAAATAAATGTATCTCTTGATTGAATGGTTTTATTAACTTAGCAATAAAAGCTATACGAAGGCTTCGGCAACGAACCTTACAATCTTTAACTTCGTTTAACTGACGAAGACCACATCTGAGGTGGCGCCTCCTAACTGCCCCACCACATTAATGAAAGGACTTAGAACCTCGACAGATTTAACATGCATCAACTCCAGCTACACGGTGGGTCTTTAGGGGGATCAAGACTTGAACACACGACTCGGCGAAATCCTCCTGCCGCGAGTTCGCAGGCACGACCACTGGTTAAGTGGAGCCTTTGTATCTAGTGGTTAGGAGTTTCTTCAAGCTTATTAAAATATTTTTAAAGTATCACTCTTAAGTATTAAAACTTTTCCTTTGTGCTCTGCACGATAAAATAATATTATTATTTTTCATTAAATATCGTAACATTTCTTTTTAAAAAAATGTTTTCAAAGATTGTTAGACTACTCAAACGATGTGTCTCCAAACATAAATTTAAATCCACAAACAAAGTGTTTCTCATGATTTTAAATATCGAATATAATATAGATTATTTTGTTTCACATGTCTCAAATGAATCATCTCTTTCAGAATGCAAATGTGTCAAGGGAAAATGCGAACTGAAGGATGGGAATACAGTTTGTGTGTGTCCACCTGAATTTGGCCTTCTCACTTCTTCTTTCTGCAAAGGTATTGTTCAACAATTATACTAACTTTTAAAGTCTGTTTTAGTATTAAGAAAGTACACATACATTATGGAGATTATTTCTCACATAATTATTTTAATATTAAATGTTAGTGAACCATCTAATCTTAGTTATAAATCTCATTTTTTAAAAAAGAAAGAATGCTTTTAAGTCATTTGTATGAGGAAACCCATGTACAGTAACTAAGAACATTACACGTCTAAGCGTTTTGGTGAGTGGGAACTGTGTGGTTAAATGTAAACGAATTGCTCACTCCAACCAAGGGTTTCAGAAAAGATAAACTGTTTTATTACTATTTGATATCAGTTATATAGAATACCAAAATATAGTTTCAAAAGATGAATTAAAAACATGTAAGCATGTATTTAAACATTTTCAGAAAAATTTTCCAAGTAGTATTGCATTTCTGAATGACATTTAGAGTCAAGTTCAATAGAGGAAAGTAAATTTGCGTAATTTATATCTTACATTCTCAGTTAATATATAAAGTAGTACCACCTGTTAAAATAATTTCAAATAAAAAAAATTCCAACAAAAATAACAACAAAACACAAATTTGAGTTCTTTGAGAGCTGTGTAAAAGATATCTCCACATCTAAATTTATTTGAAAAGGTGTCCTATTAATAAAAATTAATTTCTTTAAGAAAGCAATCCATATAATCACTCGTTATTTTTAGCGTGAAATAATGAAAATATATATTTAATGATTAATTTACTTCAAATGTCATGTTGTTGAATAAATCTAATGTAATATATTAATATTACGAGATTACTTTTCTCGATATGGTGCAATAGCCAGATTCAGCTCTTGCGCCATAGGCATACACTAACTCAAGTTCTCCGATGTGGATGCAATGGCTCTGTATCCAATTAAACTTCGATACACAGGTTACAATCAGTTGAACTTTAGAAATCTACCTGGGAATTCATATTTATTTTTCAAAACTTATGAAAATAAGTTTGAACGGATGCGACCATCTAGTTTTTTTCTTTATATACATGTATACTTCTTGCTAATCAGTTGGGGCGAGATAGGTTTTGATTTTCCTGTTATTATGCACTGCAACTTAATGGTCTTGTATATAATTCTGTTAAAATAAAAAAAGTACTTTTATTATTTCTATCAAATTGATAGTTCTTAATTCGCTTGTTGAATAAAAAAAAGTCTAGAGTTGATATTATTCGGTACATTTTATTTAAATTACCTGTACAACCTATGTGGCAGTTTGGGGGAGGTGGGGGAGGTAAAGATCATTACGACGGTAGTACTGCGTAGAAATCTACACCTTCAAGATTTCCCTCCTGAATTTTCTCAAATTAAATTCAAGTAGAAGCTTCAAAAAGATGACTAACTCAACGGTGCCAGATGACACAGAGCCAAAGTTTATATTTTCACCCAACATCTCTCCAGTTTCCTTACTGTCCAACCAGTTACCTAGAAATTCGTATATATTTTCCAGGGACGGCCAACAAAATGCAAGTAAATAGCTCAAGGACGATAAAAGGATAGCATCCTATAACCGCTAGGATGAAAAGATGTATCTGGCGAACTTCTTTTACCTCTCTATAATAGCTAGTCTATGTTTTGACAAAAATGAGAACCCTCTAACGATTTGGATAACGTTTAGAAACAACCTGAACAATACGTTTTTCTACTGTACAAAAGATCTAAGACGCCAAGCAGAATGGTGTTTGCTTACACGTGCACAGTGAATTAATGAGATTTCCGGGTCGCATATTTAGGATACATATATTTTATGTCGAAAATTGAAATCCTCATTGTAAGAGGACTAGAAAGTGGCTCTTGCGATGAGAGGAATCGTAGAAGATTTGTACCAGGTCCTTCTGGCTTAGAAAACTATAAGAATGATAATGAATTTGTAAAGCGTTGACGATAAATAGAAAATTTTAAAGGGACACACATCACCTAGTCTAAGTTTCAGAGGCTATTTAATATTTGTACTGTATTACCCAATTAATAAATGGTTTATTTAAAGTGCATGGTATTTAGCATTGTTAAATAACTTCAGAAGAGTTTACCTGAAATATAGTACAACACACACATAATGGTGAATTCGCATCTCCAAATGACATTATATCTATAGTCCGGGAAAAAATCGTGAAAGCTCTGGCTCCGATCACAAACTCAAGAAAACACAAGTGTAGAGTTCTTTTCCAATACAGCTATCAAATGATACTTGGGTTGAATTTTTTTCGTGCTACGGATACTGTCATGGACTGTAGAAATGAAAAACTGAGTCTCGCAGAAATCTTTCCAGTGAACACAGAGCGGGTAAATTAGATTGCTACGTTTCTGCAACTAGAGACTACCTAATCGGAGCTGATTCAGTGAAACAAATATGTACTCTTAGTCCGAAAATTAATTAGACATCTCAGGCTATTATTACTGGAAATAAAATTCTAATGTACAAAAAAGATAAGTTTACACAAGCCTTAGTTATTGACATTGAAAATGGCTTTTGTAAAGTGTGGACAACAAATTGTTCACAGTGAACTTAGATGATACCGAAAGGAATGAACATAATCAGCTTATCAATGATAATCCATGATTCCATATGTTCATTGAAAGCTAAGAGCTAAAATGACTATAGGGGACACCAGCCTGGAAAGAAAGTAACTTGATAAAAACGACAGACCAAATAGAGATACTGAGCCCACAACTACTCAGAACTACAGAATTTGCTTGATGAATTTAGTGACTTATTCGACTTCAACAAGAAATATATATATATATATATATATATATATATATATATATATATATACTTACAACTTAAATGCATTCAAATAGCCTACTTATCGGAAGAACTCGTAACATTCCAATTTTTTTTTCTTATTAATTTGATATACATGACAATGTTTTACAAAACTTTAAACTTTTTGACTAATACTAGACCAACAATATATAAATTAAGTATTGTTTGAATTCCAGGATGACCAAGGCGAAATTTATGAAGAACAGCTTATAACTCTCTTAACCTTAATGACATAAGTCGAACAATTTTATGCAATTTACACTTTAGCAACAATGAGTTCATTCACTTTCTTATATTTACCATTATTATTGTTTTCATCGTTTTGATGAATTTTAATTTCTTCAATATCTAATAAATGAGATGTGGGTTGAATGTACTGTGAAACAAGATGCCTGGATAACTTATCGGCTTCGATGTTCGTAGTTTATATACTTTTCATTCTTAATTTCATAATCAAACATACTTATTTTAATGACAATCGGAATAATCTACCTTAAATTTTAAACATGTTTAAGTCAAGCAAATGCTTCATGATTTGTATGAATTACAATTTTTTTCCATGCAAATAATGAAAAAATTTATAATGAATCACCAATTGCTAAATATTGAAGTTCTGTTTTTGCATAAGTTTTTTTTTATAACATCTTAAACTTTTAGATTATACGTGACTGGAAATAAATTATTAAAAACATCTGGCTCCTCCAAAACTCATACATCACCTGTTTGGGATGCGTCAACAAACAAATGAATAGGTAAATTAGGTTGAAATAATTGTAATACAGATTTAACAATTTAGATTTTTTAAGTTTCTCTAAAGACTCCTGAGATTTATCAGTAACTGTAACGGTAACGGCTAAAATTACGAGGTACCTGTTTTAAAGTTAAAAACATACCCTCTCATCAGAATTATTATTAAAAGTTAAAGTGCATCAATAAATAAAAATTAAGCTTAATTGTAAACAATTATAATAATTGGGATCAAGGCAACAAGCGCCTGGGCGTTCGGCAGAGTGAGGAACTGCCGAAACAAAGTTGGAAAATAAAGTTACGAAAGCGAGCATTGCCATTGGACGCTGTAGCCGTAAGCTAAGAAGCATATATAGCATTGGGCGGAGAGAGCATTTGGGGGTGGGACTTCAGTTCGAAGACGAAAACGACTTCGAGAAAGCTGTCGTCCGCGGGATTTTGGGAGGTTGTAACTAGATAAAACTCAAAGTTAAATTAAAATGAATTAAAAAGAAATGCCGTACCGAAGCCAATTTAAGGAAATGCAGTTTAAATTTAAATTTTGAAGGAAAATTAAACGCGAGGAGATTGAGTTCGAAAAATGGAGAATTATCAAGAATTGAGCTATGCGCCACTAGCGACGCCTGGTGGTTAAAAATGTTTATAGCTTAGGAAAATGGAATGTTTAGTGTAAACAAAGTTTAAAGAGCTTAAATCATCAAGATTTCGAAATCTTAAAAATTTTGAAAGTGATCGACAGTATTACTCGAGGTCCATTTTGAAAGTGATCGACCGTGTTACGCGAGGTCTATTTTGACCGCGGGACATTGCCACTTATCGGTGTGAAGTCCTGAATTTTAAAAATTAAGCAGGATTTCACTAGTGAATTACAAGTCTTTTTAAGACTGGGAACTGAACATAGTTGTGTCAAGTGCCGCTCTGAGTCTTTTCTGCGAAGATGCAATAGTTGCATCATACGCAGGGAGCTGTTGAAGTAATTCATTAGGTATCTGAGGGATCCTATTAAAGAAGAAATTGAATGATAGTTTTTTAATGAACTCGAGAATAGGTTTAATTTTAAGGTCATTATGCAGGACTTCGATCCGAACAAACCAGGGAACATTAATCATTTTACTAAGGTGGATATTTTGAAAGACGTGCTGTCGTTTCAGATGGGTGGTTGCCGCAGACACCCAAATAGGCGACGCATACAACATGATCGGTCTTAAGATCGACTTGTAGAGCAAAATTTTGTGCCTGATCGCCAGCTTGCTCTTACGAGAAATCAAGCGAGTGAGCAATCTGCTCATTCCGATAGCCTTTTGATGTGCTTTTCGGAAGAGAGATTTATCAGTCCATTGAAGGGGAACATTGTTTTAAATATATTATTTAAAAGTTTTCTAATACTAGCATAATTTAATTAATTTGTGCTAAACGTTAATTGAATGAAAAATATTTGCAATACTTTTACATTTTTTGGAAGGTTATAATTTTTGATGCTTCCAACAGTTTATCATCTGGAGTAATTGGACTTTATTTTACTCCATACCTCAAAAAATAATTTGAATTTAGGCAAAGCCCTTTTTTGTTTTAATTAACTTAATATGTTTTTCCACAAATTTCAACTATTCTTTCCAAGTGTTTTATACGTTCTTCATCTGAAGAGAACCGGATTATAATATCATCAAAGTAATTGCAAACAAAATCAACTTTATATTTATCTAAATTTCTTCTAATGGATCTATTGAATTTTGCAAGGCCATTTTCAAATCCAAAAGTAATCTTTGTCGTTCAAATAAACCAAAGGCTGTTGCAAAAGCTAATTTTCTATCCTCATCATACATTAAAATGTGTCAATAAACTGAAGCTAAATAAAGGTTTGAAAAACTTTCTACATCCAATCCATTCCAATTTATCCAATAAACTATCGATTTGGGGTAAAGGCTCTGTGTCAGTTTTGCATAATGAATTGAAGTGTCTAAAATCTATACATAATCGTGCCCTTTTAGGCTCAGAACTTTTATACATTAGAGTTACAGGGGTAGAATTAGGGCTATTACTTTCATGAATTAGGCCAGCTTGTAATAACTCATCAATTAGTTTTTTAATTTCCAATACTTCAGTTGTAGATTTTCTTAATGCTCTCATTGATACAGGTAGATCTGAATTCAACTCAATACATGGAAGCTTCATGTTAATACATCTTGTATAAGTTTCGTTTTTAGCCATATGGTGCATAATATTGACAGTTAAATTTTCTTCTTTACTACTATTTTTTATTTTCACTGATATTAGTGACATTATAACACATTATTTTTGTTCTTATTTATACTTAAGTTAGAAGAATTTCCATGTATACACATGGTACAACATTGATTAATTCTGGTTTTAATTATCTTATTATTTTGAAATATGTTCTTAATTATGCAGTCTATTAATAAGTGAAACATTCTACATTCATTTAACCCTATGTAATCGTATGGTATGCCAGCGTCAATTAAATATCTTTTTGACGGTTTTTATTTTACCTGTCTTAAAGTTTAAATTACATATTTTTGACTGTGTTGTTCCTTCAGACGTATGATGAAACTTTCATTTGGGAACAGTGCATTTAGTCAGTAATACTCTACTAAATTCAGATGTATTATCAATATTATTGATCGTATCTTGATAACACACTCCAGTTATTTAGAAAAGTGCCGTAATTAGTTGTTGTAAATGTTTGCATTTTCCCCTAATTCTTATGCATCCGGAAACTTGTCATAGTCATATATTAGGATTTTTATATTGAGTAACATGTTGGGTTTCGGCATAGCTATGATTGGGGCCCAATTATTTTTTAGCCGATTTAAGAGCCTATAAATTTGAGCCCAATGATAAGTATTCATAACAACAGGATTTTCATAGAAATGATTGTATAAGGATGTTAACGAACCTTGAAATTGGGCCCTGGTTTGTGAGTAAAAGGTACTAAGCCTTTTCCCATAATTACCATCAAAATTATTATAGGTTCATCGTTGGTTTTAAAGATTTATCTGTAGTATTGTGGAGGGTAAAAAAGCATAGAAAAAATATATATGGGTTTCTTAGCCTAAACACAAGCTGATAGGTAGGAAGTAAAGGAGATCTTATTATTTCACTTGTCTGTTTTTTCGGTAAATTTTCCATCTCCACCTTCGCATTTTTAGTAACAGCAATTAACCAATCAGTTAAAAAGGTAGAAAGCTTAATTAATATAATTATCTTGATTTGATTAGGTAAGGCTTTAATTAATGCTTTCAGAAAGAATTTTATCTCAAACGTTAGTTCTCACTTTATATTTATTTTTACTCTTTTATTATTCATCAAAAGTATTATAGTTACTTCAATTAACCCTAAAAACCCCTATCACTAAAAGTAATACAATTATGTTTGAAACCTTTTTATTGAAAGTTTTATATAATTCGTCCCATTTATTCCCTCCGGATCAATTAATGACATATTAATTTTTGAACCTATTATCTTTAAATATCTCTTCATATATTTTTACTTTCCACTCGTTATCTTTGTTGGTTTCCAGATAACAGTGGTTAACATATTCAGATACGAATTGAAATCTAATCCATTATATGGATAAAATGACAAATTGTAAAAGTTAAAGCAAGCATTTATTTTCATGATGATTGGGATTATTTTCTTACGTTACATTCAGAAATCCTTAATGGCCATTGGTAATGTGCCTCGTAATTTTGAACTTCTTTCATGAGACGAGAACAATTCCTAAGGTGCCTTTTTCGTCTTCAAACTTCCACACCACACCTCTGGTGGATTTGGGGCTTCTACCAGATATAACGTAAATCAACCCCACTACACAGCACGTCCTTAGAGACATCAGAACTGGAACACATGAATTAATTTAATTGTTTGGTATTTATCATGTGTTGCAGGCTTTTCAACATTACCTTTCGCAATAGTTGCTGTATTTTGTGTTTGTATAGTTGTTCATTCATGTTTAATTGATTTTTCACTTTAAGTGATTTTAAAATCACTTGTTTTGTTTAATGAGAATTTCCTAATTCTAATTTTTGCAACTGTAATAAACGTGAGAACAATTTCAAGTTATTTGACATAAAATCAAAACTAATTTTAGAATCATTTTAGAAAACACTAAGCAACTAAAATTTAATCACTTAATGGATACTGTTTCTCTTTATCTGATATATTATAAATTTTAAAATTAGGATGATTTCAAAATTTGTAATAAATGAGAAATATATTAAACAATATCAGAAATTATATATAGTTTTAAAAAAACAACTATAGTTGAAATTATTTTGCTTAAGTTTTAAATGTTTAGTAAAATATAACAAATTAAATAAGATATAAATCAAAATTTGCTGTCGAATAACGTAGTGAGGTCCGCATTTATTAGTTGTTTTATTTTTATTAAAAACCAAATCGGAGGAAAGAAATGTTCATTAAAGTGGATGAAGGATGATAACTCAATTAAATGTTTTTGTTCTGATTTGTTCACATTCTTTTTGCTCTGAGTTGTATGGCACTATCTGGAAATTGAATTTCGGTCATGATTACAGTTGCTGGTCATGATTACATCTTTGCGCTATTTTTGAGAAGTTCCACGAGGACGATTTTAACACCTTATACACACTTAATTTAGTTCATAAACGTTGCCCATAATATAACCCACTTTTCCTTTCCTGGAGTTGGATATAAAAAAAAAAACTTTTGCAGCAAAAACCAGATTTTTGAGTTTTTTCAACATTATATTCAGAAGTGAAATGCAAACTTTTGAAAGTTGAATCACGCATTAAAGAATTTGTATTACAACATTCACAGTCTTTTCAAGCTTTTGTATCACTGCAGGTATAACTTTTTTGAAGCAGTTTTGAGTAGAATAGACAATGTAGAGTCAATTTTTCTACATGGGAGAGTAGACGGTATCAAAAAGCTTTAGATCTTCCCAGTCGGCAATATTTCGGATGACTTATGAAGCGAAGGCAACAACTATTTTTTGATTAAGTTGTGATAGTCGTGTTGATGTAATAAATAAAGTTGATTTCATATAAATTGTCCATTGTGAATTACTTTATTTCAAAGTTGAGTGCATTTTCTTAGGTAGCATATATAACATGGTAGGGAGACATGGAGACATGACAAAAAGCAATAGCAGTGTATATTATCAGGCGAGAAGCAAAGGGAAAAGAAAAAGCGGCTATCGAAATGAGAGTATTTACAGATATCACATGATTTATGATTCAGAACCATCTAAAACAGTGTTTCTCAACTTTTTTTTTTTTACTATGCCGCCCATAATTCTTTTAAAAATTATTACGTCCCTCTATGCATTAAAAGTTATATATATATAAACGAAATACCACTGACTGACTCATTACTATATCTCTAAAACTATACAACCGATTGACTTGAAATTTGGTATAGTTACTCATTTTGCAATGTAGACGCTCACTAAGAACGGATTTTACGGAATTCTTATCCGAAATGTGATTTTCATCCGTTAATCTTTACTTATCCATAAATTATGTCATTATGACCGACGCCAAACGGAATATATTTTTTTATATGTATTCTGTGCATTGCTACCAATTAAGTTTACTTGGCGGGATTTGCGCGTGCGAAATGGAAATAATTTAATATTGAGGCGCTGATGGTGGATTGGCAAGAGCGGGATTTTGAAAAATACTAAAATTTCGACTTCTTACGGAGTAGCGCGCACCCAAGACAATCCGCTGAATAGGATGCATTGTAGGTTTATCATATATAATGTAAATGTTGAGCCCCGAAATTCCTACATTTAGAGATTTATCACGAAATATCTTCCACCGCCAAGTCGAAGGATTTCAATGACCTTGCATTGTGAATTTTAAATAGCTATACTATGGTAACCCCAGCTGATTTCTGTCCGTTTTGCTGAGCAAGCGATAATTTTTTATTGTTGTGGTACCTAGACGTATGTTTCAAATTTATGAGAAAAGTATTTCATTATTAATAATGATTGATAAATTACATTTGTAAATCTAAACGCTATCTTACTAAGTTATTGAAGTTGGCTTTTAACAAATGAATAATAAAGGTATGTTACTCACGTCATTGATAAAAAAAAATAAATAAGTAGCTGTCAAAATATTTCTTTTGATGTATGCATTAACTGTAAGCTAATGTAAATATTATGCAAAAATTTTTTTTATGTATTTTGGCAGTTTTTAGTTTTTGGTTTCTAGGAAATAAACATTTTTGATTTTTTAAAATGGCTGGATATTTTATCGTTTACAGATTACATGATTATTTTATTGCTATGATTTTTTAAGAGCTATTCTGTCTATTCAATTGCAGTTCCAGATATACTGCTAGAGTAAGAGTTATCCCTTTGCAATAAGGTTAACGTAATATAGGTGACTTTTTGCTAAACATTTTTATTATATTTTATTATTTTGTTAGTATTTTTTATTGAATTTTTAAATAATTTGATTTTAAAAAATTAATTTCGGTTATATTTTTTAACTTGAAAAGCATTTCATTGTAGGTTATTACAAATTGATATTTCATATTTACTTTTCAGTTATAGTTCTTAATAATGAATGTTGAATATATTTGCATAGATGGTATACCTACTCCTTTCAAAGTTTTTAAAATTCTTGGCGTCGGAGCATGTTTATTTTCTTCTCTGTCTTTGCTGGTGTTCGGTGACATATCGATGGCATATAAAATTAGAAACATTATTGTTTCTCACGTGTTTAACACCTGGGATCGGTTTAAATGCTACATCCACCAGGCATACCACCTCAAATTCTTTATCTAAAGATTGGTACACCAATAATGTTGTTGCGTAATTTAAATCCTCCTAAATTATGTAACGGCACCAGACTCAAAGTGAAAACTCTAAGAAAAAACGTAATAGAAGGGACTATTTTTACAGGAAAGTATGAGGGGGGAAAAGTATTCATTCCAAGAATACCTTTAATTTCATCAGATAATCATTTTGAATTTAAGCGTTTGCAGTTTCCAGCTAGAGTTTGTTTTGCGATGACTATCAATGAAGCACAAGGGCAGAGTTTAAAATTAGCCTGTGTAGATTTACAAAGTGACTGCTTTTCACATGGTCAATTTTATATGGCATGTTCAAGAATTAGTTCACGTGAAAATCTAATCATCCTTCAACCAGAAAAATGAACGAAGAATGTTGTCTACAGAGAAGTTTTGGAAATGTAGGCATATTATTTCATATTTTTCTTATATTTAACTATTTCTAAAATTAGAATAAGATAAAATAATAATGAATGTAATAATTAAGATAAATAAATTGATATAATAAAAAATAAAAATGTAGTTGTCATTCTCAAAAATTGCCCTGCATACAAAATAAAGATAATAGAAATGTAATACACAAAAAAATTGATTCAATAGGTTTAAAAAATAATAAAATATATATAAAAATGTATTTTTATTTTTATGTTGGCAATATTTACATGGTCCCGCCATGTAGAATAATGGGAACGCATCGCACTACACAGTACCTCATGGATGATGCGGAATTCTGTTCAACAACAGATTTACTTACTAAATTACATTTTCATTGATAAACTATTAACAATTAAATACTTTTCTCATATATTTGAAAGTCGTGAATAACTATTATTACAGACAATCGAGTTCTTAAAATTTTAAATTCAGATTATAATTATCGTTTAAAAATTGAAAATTTTCTTGATATTTTACGTATAGGTTCCAAAATATAATATTATCGTCTGCCCAGCGGAGCAGGCGGGTATCAGCTAGTATATATATATATATATATATATATATATATATATATATATATATATATGAAACATTAATGTTTTGGTAAATCACTAGAAAATTTTTATAATTACAGTAATTAAATTTTTTTTCAAAACTTACAATAGAAAACTGAAATGAAATAAAAAAATAAGTGAGATCATTAAGCTTGATATTTGTTGCAAAGAGATTTAATATTGAGTTCCAATATAGTTAACTTAGTCTCAAGTCTCCCCGTTTTGTTTATCTAGCCTATTTCTTCTTTTTAGCAGCAAATAATTTATGGAACGAAATCCGCATTCAGTTAAATATGAAAATGGAAATGGTAACAATATTTCTCTTGCACATTTGGTTGCATTTTGATATTTAATTTCGATTTCTTCAAAAAGGTGTGCCATCACTCCTTTCATATTAAACAACGGTTTAACAGACGCTTCCTTTTTTCATTTCTGCGAGTTTTTCTTAATATTTTTAATCAGAAATATCAGAAAGATCTGCTAATATAGGTTGCGTAATCCAATTTGGGAAATCAATTTTTAAATAAATCAGAAAAACTTCCTTTTAAATCAGCTGACACAATTTTTAGATAATCAATAATAGCATTTATAGCTGTATCAATTACTTAACGTTTTTAGAGCTAATAAAACCTTTCAAAATTTTTGCAAATATTTTTTGACGTAATTCAATAAAAGTAATAAAACCAATTATCTTCGTTTTTGCATCGATAAGAGTTTTATTTGTGCCTTGAAGTGATGTTTCTCTAAAAGAATCACTAAGAGGGTCAAATAGTTCCATAAATCTTTTTCTCCTTTGAAATATAATCTCCCTTTTAAGAGCCATCTTTCTTCAGTGTGAATTATAATTCTCACATGGTCTTCAATTCCTTCTTCACAAATTAAACTGAAGAGACGTTCACATTTGTCATTAGCTTTAATAACATTGATGCATTTTATAACTAAATTAAGTATTTCATTTAGGACAGATGAAATGGTTTTAGTTACTAGGGACACAATGCACCAAAGAAGCAAACTGGGATTCTCATCTTTCATCAATTTTACAAGCAACTATTTTTCTTCCTCATCATATTAGGAGCGCCATCTGCAACGCAAGATGTTATATTTTTCATTGATATATTTGGCATCTAAGTGCATTTTTAGTTTATTATAAATATATTTAGAGGTTGTGGTACTTTCTAATGATTTGCAGAACAAAGTTGCATTTCAAAATCCTTACTCATTTCGTCTAATATTCTGCTAACAGTACTGTTACTTAGTGGCATATCTTTGACGTGTTTATCATCTTTACCCAGAACTATTTTGAGAAATACTGATATTGATGGACTGATTAAAGTCTCCCCTATAGTATGACATTTTCTGGATTTAGAGATGAGTAGTGAAATATGATAATTAGCCCAAGAGTATGATTGACATTTGCATTATGAGCATTAAAAAGAGATTTTAATGTCATTTTTTTCAAAATTGTTTTTTAAAGTTTGAAAATAATTTAAATCTGAATTAATAAGACCATTGTGTTTTGCCTTCGAATGCGCTTCAAGACGATCACGTTCCATCGATTCGTTGATCAAACATTGTTGGTGTAAAGGAGAAAAAGGTAACCTTTCATCATAAACAGCGGGTATGAAACCAAATTTTAAATATTCTTCCGAATACTGACGAACTTTCTTTTTACTTGAACCATTCATTTCAAGATGGAATAAAAGAAAAAAAAATTAAGAACTTAACATGAACTAAAAAGAACGCATATTAAAGTACCCAAATGCTGAACAAAGACATACTTTTTCATATGACAATATTTCTGAAAAATGATGCTTCCAAAAATGATATTAATTAAAACTACCAAATTAATTTACTTACTATTCATATATGCGTAATATTTACATAATTTATGTATTTTTTATAACAACGGAACTTTTATAACAATTTTACAGACGTTTATTTCGAATTAACACTAATGATTAATAATATATGATACTGCAAAACATTACAGAATCTTAGATCCTAGCATATTTTATTTTTTTCAAAACAAATAGTGCGATTGTAGGTGTTTGGAAAGATTATTTTATCGTCACGCAGACAGATATTTAATAATTTTTCTACAATTTGTTTATATTACACAAACATGTAGAGAAACATATTAGTAAAAATTGGCTATATTACTAATAAATAGATTGGCTATATTACTAATAATATTACTAATAAATTGGCTATATTACTAAATTACGCTCTAAATGAGTTCTCTTTCAAATTACCCACCTAAGAATCAAATTCATCCTTGAGGGGCGTAGGCCCTACGTTGAAAAACATTGATCCAGAATAGATCAAAATTGGAATTAGATTCACGAGAATATTGTTTCGGATAATTAAGTTAAGTTGATTGTTAAATCAGAAAGTACATTTTAATGAGAAATAAAGTTAATAATAAGGGAACAGCTCGAGTTCATCACACACACACAGATATATATATATATAGTTCATTACACATATGTATGTAACTATAACGTAACTTCAAATCGCCAGTATCTGGGAAGATTATCAAAAGAATGAAGAGAGCAGGTTCACAAAAAAATGAAAAGAAAATTTAATACTGCAAAATTATTTCATTAAAAACAGTTATGATAAATTATTAATGGCATTTTAAGTTTCCTGCTGAATTTAATAACACATTGTTTGAGGAAAGTTAAAAAGAATTAAAATATCCTTCATTGCTGATGCATAAACAACAATGCTATCCGAATAGATTAGTGGTACGTTTACAAAGATAAAACATAGTTAATTATTATTGTGCGGTATTATTAAAGATTTCAAATTTGTATCTGTCTGTCCTACCTTTCTTCGTGTAGATGGGTTTTTTAAAGAAATTAATCTAGTAATATATACACTTTAATTATAAAATTCCTCAATGTATATATTTTTGTTACATTTGTGAGTAATTAAGTTGTCAATATGGAATAAATTTATGCATTAAAAGAATTAACGCCACTAGAATTTTTTTAAATTAATTTTTAATTCTGTTATGGCATAATGAAGCAAACTAAGAATCCTGAATTAGGAGTCCATTAATCTTACAAGAGAGAGAGAGGCAGTTACGTAGTGAAATCCGTGGATTTCACATGCTTTGTTTAGCTCTCGAGCTGCAGCGGAAGCGAACGTAATTTTCACTGCTTAGTATTTATGAACAAGGATTTTTTCAGAACGAGTGGTATTAGATTTAAGAATCTTTAGGTATTTTAGCTGCAGACAAAGTTAAATAGGGAAATTTTCCCTCGAATGTAAAACTGGGGGAAACCAACTCTGAGCAAATTTTTTGCACGTGATGGCATAAATTGAAAACTCAAAGATTTTTATCAGAAAATTAGGTAATTCCTACTAAGAGAATAAAATTACAGGAAATGTTAAAAAACTAATTTCAATTTAATTGAAATATCATTACGCATATATATATATATATATATATATATATATATATAATGCGTAATGATATTGTTATGGAGTGTTACGAAATTGCTGAATTATATGATAAGGAATTTTTCAATTTATTCATAAATTATGACAACCATACTAATTTCTAAAAAACATATTTACATCAATTTAATAATTTATTATCGTTCAATATTTTTAAATTTCTTTTATACAAAAACTTACTATTTTATTAAAATAGATAGATATAGAATAAATTTCATAACTCTTCTATTAAAAATAATTTTGTTTTTCTGTTTACTAGATGACGCTGAATGTATTATTTTTGTAAAATATAAATTGTATTTTTCTTCTTAATTCATTAATTTTAAACTATATGTGTTTTTTTTAGTTTGCTTTAAAATTCAGAATACTTAATATTTTATAATTATTTTCACAAAATAAATTTACGAGATATAAGTTTTTAGTACCATTTGTTATAATTTGTCATCCATACTGAGTTAAGATGTTAAGAGAGTTAAAAATTTTAATACACTTAAGAGTAATTTAATATTTTAACTATGTTAGTGATTATTCTTACAGATATTTTTTTTAGAAAATGTAAGTATCTATTCGTCAATTTAGAATAGTAGGAAATGCGGCTATTAAATAAGGAAATCAACACTGTAAAACATTTTACTTTGACGTCATATATATTTCCTTATTGTCACCTTCAATATACACACCTCGTCCATCCCACAACGCTCCATGCCAATCTTCCATTATTTGAAGATGTGCTGGAAGTCTTCTTCAGTCAACTCCTTCAGGACACCTATCGCTTTCTCTTTCACAGTTTCGACGGACCCAAATCTTGTTCTTTTTTGTGCAGATTTCACCTTAAGAAACTGATAGAAGTTCGAAAGGCTCAACGTACGTAGAATAAAGCTGATGGTCTAAGACTGGAACGCTGTACTTCGCTAGAAAACCTCTTGACAGACATTGTGAAAAGATTTGCCATACAAATTTCCCTACAGGCTAAGCAACCGCACGAGTACTTAACTGACGGTCAAGTCGAACCAGATTACCGATTTTTTTTGTCATTATCATCCGTTTTTGACTTGGAAGGGTGAGCAGGGCTTAAATAATTTCCAACATTTTCTTGGCTATCTTGAAAACACTTAAGGGAACTTAGTACCTTTGCACCTTCGAAAATTCAATTTTTAATTTTATTTTCAAAAAATAGTGTGGAATATTAGGAGCATTTTAAAGTAAACCGCGTCAAAATCCGACAACTATTACGCCCTGTGCAACAAAAAATGTCATTGTTAAAAGCGACTTTTTCCATTAAATGTAGTGTAAACAAATCGCTTTTTCTCAGTTTCATTTTTTCACACTTTCCCCCAGGATTAAAAAAATTAAGATTTTACATGAATTTTAAAATTTTACATGAGTGTTGCACTTGTAGGTCTTTAATCTGTGAACCTCAGTTTTGTTAAGGGGATTATTATATTTTATTTCATAGCATGTTACTAGTTCCAAATTTTATAAGATTTTTTAATTTTTCAATTTTTTTAAATATGAGATAAATTTAAAATTATAGGTTTGCAGAATGCGATCATTATTTAACTTTAATTTGGTGCAAAAATTATTGTTCTACTGTACATCTTTCAAATGTTATCTTGTGGGTAACAGAAGGAAAGCTAATTTATTTTTTACAATTTTGTACTCATATTTCATGTTGTTTAAGAAAATATATTAATTTAATCGTAAAACTGGATCCAAAACTTCAATCAACATACTTTATTACACAAACTGGCAAAATTTCATATAAAAATAAACAAAAGTGGTTGATATATGATGAATCGGAAAAAGTGTGTCAAAATGTCCTACTTTTGATTTCGAAAGGTACTAAGTCCCCTTAAACCACTCAAGCACGCGTGCACGCTATAAACATTCATTGCCACACTCTTATTTCAATAAATTATAAGTTTCACTCATGATTTTTCTAAGTTTCGTGTAAACTTTCACAACAATTCGTTGCTCTATAGTTACACTTATCATATTTCCGGCGATACAAATAATTAACTATAATGCAACAGAGGTCAACGCTTATACAGATTTATTTACAGAAACGAGAGACACTGCACTCGAAAGATATGACTTCACGCTGAAAAGCTGTCGGTCGCTGGCATTTGGTGTAGTCGTACTTCTTCCCTAGCAGCGTCAGTCTCGTTGTTTCATATTCACACCTTGTATTCACCGTTTTATGCAAGATTCATAATAATAGTTTGTGATATTCGGGGTGTAAGAATATTTCTTCCTTTGTGCATTTTGGTGTTAATCAATTTATTAAAAGAACTTTGCTGAATGGGATGAATAAGATCCTCAAAACATATTTAACCACGCCTTTCTGACCAAAGCCAGACACAACATTTTTACTTACATTTCTTATGCATTTTGAATGTTCTGAATTTATTAGAATGTCTGATATTTTACATATTAACTTATCAACACCTAATGAATTAAAGTTAAGTCATGAATAAATAATACTTTTTCACACACAAGAATAATGAAAGTAATAAATAAATAATCAGATTAAAAAAATTCTTGCCCCTTTTTGTTTTTCATTTTACCTTGTTCTGCTCATTTACTGTTTTCACTCTTAGGAGTTTTTTGGGGGTTGTAACTACTATCACAACAATATATAAAAAAATTCAGTAGTCATACAGAGGATTGAGTGTCTTCCCCGAATACTAGGGTTAAGTACTCAATATGTCCCTAATCTGGCTGATTCTGACCGAAGGCAAATAGGAGAAATGCGAGGTACATAAGGGAATCTCTTCGAAATTAATATTATGACCTTACAGTATTTTTGAGTTTAGGGACAATTCGTTCATAAATTTCCTTTTTCTCATGGTTTCTATTCATTTCTGACAGCGAGCATGTGTAAAAAGGAAACGACATTCTTAATTTTGACCTTGTCAAAAAAGTATCTGGTGGTTTATACATATATATTTGTATGTGTTTATGAAATGTTTATGTTTCTATATTGTGTTAGAACTACACGAATAATGGTATATTGATAAATTTGTATTTAACGATCTACATTTCTTTTATTTATAATTTTGAGTGTCTTATGTTATTGTGATAACTTTAAATTATTTAGTGTGATTTTAATAATTTCTTATTTGAATATTTGATGGTCTGCAAAAAAATTTGTTGCAAATTAATATTTAGGATTGGGCTTTTTTTATGTTGAGGACTGAAATAATCAACTTAAATAATTTTATCAGGAAAAGTTATGGTGTTTACAATATTATTCTTAAAAAGTTATGCTCTATGTAATTTATTATATTATGGTACTGATTACCTTACATGTGATTATTTGTTATGATATATTTAGTGTAGCAGCATTTCAATTCATCCATGTTTACGTAACCTATTCATATGCCTTTCCCCCCTGTAATAAAG
The DNA here is from genome assembly GCA_019974015.1 of Nephila pilipes. NCBI lineage: Eukaryota > Metazoa > Arthropoda > Arachnida > Araneae > Nephilidae > Nephila > Nephila pilipes. The sequence goes on from BMAW01113589.1 coordinate 74,335, forward strand.
TTATATAAGTTTTACGAAGTTGAAGAGATTTTTTGACATCACTCCATTTAGGTACAAATTTTTGGGTTAATTTCTTAAACTAAAATTTAAATTAAATTTTTTTCATAGACGTTCCCATTTGGTTTGGCTTTCTTTAAAGGCATAACGCGCACCTGCCTTTAATCACTTCATCTTATGCCGCGTGAGTACCATGTACCACGTGACTTAGAAATATTCCTAGAATATCCTGATTATACATTAACATCCACAGTGAAAATGCTATCTTCTGTTATGCTCTTCCGTTCATGTCTGTTGTAAACTAAAAGGCAGAGCTGATTTAATAATGCATTCATTGTTGCCGCTCTCTTTCAGCTAAAATAAATCAATAATCTTGTTGTGAAAAAAAGGAATGTACATTTCAACCATGCATTCGGAATGTTTATTAAAATCAAAACAAATGTTTAATTTCTTAATATATGTGAGTGTGTATGTGTGAAGAGCTTCAAATGTATGTGTGAAGAACTTAAAAATGCAAATATCAGTAAGGGAATTGGAATTCACGTTATAAGTCTTATAGTTTTTATGATAGCTAGACATATGATATAATTATCAATAGCCCACAGGCCCTTAATTTATGGATTATCAGCAATATTATATTGAAAACACAAACATAATTTTAAATTAGTTATGTGGAGTTTGGCGTAGGTATTTTTAAAAGAACCATGCTCATTTTCGGTGTAAATATAAATTATTAACATATGAAAAATTAAAGGAAAAGACGGACTCGAGCTTCTGTGTGCTTTCACCTCGAGATCTAACCATCTAATCTGCGTAGAAGGTGTCGCTGCTGTAGTGCAGCGGGACAATTCCCACAATCGGCCATCTGACAGTATCACCTGACCTCAGGTGAGCCAGTAAAGTTATAATTAAAACTATAATATATATGCATACATTTTTGAAAATAATAAAACACAATTTAAAATTAAGAACATATTCATTTAAAAGTTGATTAATATATGGTTGAATTACTAACAATTAGGATAATTCAAAAACATTAAGCTATACAACAATATCTGTAAAATTGAAAAGAAAAATTAATACACAAGAAAAACACAAAACAATTCAAAACAAAAATAATAATGTCTTTTAAAAGTTCGGACGAAAATGTCATTTCATTAGTTCATCAAGTTATAGAGTCTGTTACTACTAAAAGTAACTAAAGTTCGATTAATCAAGAATGACGGACCATTTAAACAAAAAATATAGTTTATTAAATCCAAACTATATTGAATCTCGCATCTATATACGAATCAACAACCATACCGTTTTACATCCAATAGCATTCTACTAAAAACAAAAAGAATTCTCCCCTATTAGAAGGAAAAGCGCCATCTAGTGGCTTTACAATAAACCTCTCTGCAATAATACAAAATAGACAACGGACTGAACAGAGTCATTAGTCCAATGCTTGAGATATTCAGCACAGATACTAGTTTTGGCTGGTCCTTCAAAAAAGCCATACTTTTGAACATCGTAAGTGTCGTTCGGTTTGATTTTCGTTATCTTGTATGTACCTAAGTATTTGGATTTTAGTTTAAGTCCTGCTCCCAATTAAGTATGTTTGATGGTGACAAGATCATGAAGCTTGAAATTAGGTGCTGGGTTTCGGCGCAGATTGTAATTTTTTCTGTTTTCATCTTGAACTCTCAGGATTTACTGCTTAGCTTGTTTCCTTAACTAGTCACGGTTGTTGACGAAATCAGCTTGGATTTCTCATTAAGTAAATTTGTGGTATTGATATCTTGTGGCGTTTTCATTTTAGTACCAAACAGCAATTCGAAGGGAGTTGTTTGAATGCTTCGTTGGAATGTTGAATTTTTAACCTTTCGGACTTTTTTGACGTACATATACCATTTTTCTAGATTGTTGTTGGAAAGTTTGGATACAACTCTTTCGATTGTAGTATTGAAACGCTCTAATTGTTCATTTGCTCTAGGTAATACAGTGGTCATTTGGAAATGTTCGATTTTTCAGTATTGCAATCATTTTGAAATTGTTGAGAAGTGAATGCGGTACCACGATCAGATAAATTCGAAATAGATTGCCAAATATGTATTTTTGATTTTTTAATTTTGCATTAACTTCTCCAGCATCTATTCACTACGTTGGGTAAAGCCATACTAAATTTGTGAAGGAGTCAATCACCACAAAAATATGTTTATAATTCTTGGTTGTGATAGGCAATGGGTCAAAATGGTCAACAAGATATGTGTGCAGAGGAATGGCTTATTTTTCGACAGGGTATAGTAGACCATCTTGTTTGTCAGGTTTCATATTAACCAAAATACATGGAACACAACTTTGAATAAAACAGTCTAACTTTTCTTTAACTTTAGGGATGTAGAATTGATGCTTGAGTGCTTCTCTTGTTCTTTGTTCTTTTAGAAACATAGTGTCCACGCTCGTGAGAGCTGCGTATAATGTCGTTTTGTATATTTTTAGGAATATCGATCAATTCTTCACCATCTACAAACTTGTAGAGTATATCGGATTTTAGAAGGTAATCTTTGTAAGGTTTGATTTTTTAAAAATTCTCTAATAGTTTGGATTTCAATACCTCGTTCTTGAGCCGATTTCAGTTTTGCAACGAGACTGTCTTATACGATCATAACTGGGTGCCTACTTAGAGCATCTACGTGATTCATTTTGGAACCGGAGTGATGTTCTATTTTATAATCAAAATCTTGTAGCTGGAATGCCCATCGCTCTATTCGAGTACACAAATCTTTTTTCTTGAGTGTCTTTGCAAACGCGTTGCAGTCAGTGACTATTTTGAAATGTTTGCCTAACAAGTCAGTCTAACAAGCTAACTACATCAGAAATTTCAGAGTCACTGTTTAGCGATTTAGAGTTTAAAGCTTGCAATTCATTAAGATTCGATAAATATTGAAAAAGTCTATTAAGGAGTTCTTTATTACCGTTAATATCCAGACGTAACACATTTAATACACAAACTAAATCATTTGCAGAAAAAGAATCGAATATTAATTTTTTGTGATCTGCAATATTGAAATCAGGGGGAAATGAGGAAAAACTTGTCAATTTTTTCTTGTATTACGATCAAATGCTTCGTTAAATAATATACTGCTTAATAACTTAATTGTATTAATATTTCCTCTTTTAAGAAAATTTGACACAATAAGAAAATTATTAAGGGTGATCATCTTTATACAGTTCGAGTAGCACAGTCTCCAAAAAAAACTTTTCATATATAAATTGAAAGATAAAGAGAGGAAGTACTTACTCCTCTTTTCAGCAACTGATATATCCAAAAGGGTAACAAAACATAAACTGTCTGTTATTACTCTTTTAGCGTTGATTTTTCACGAACTCACAACGGAATGGCCGCACAATAACATACATAAATTTTCGTTAATGAGTGCCGTCTGTACTTCAAAATTCTCGATTTTTTGAGCACCGTCTGTACTCAGAAGTGATCGCAAGTTATCAATCTCACCGAACGTTTGTAGAAGAGAGCGAGCGTCCATGTCGTTGACGTCAGCCAATCCGTTAGCCTATTCGCGTTCTAGTTGCAAGATCGCATTTTAAATTTCAATTTAATTTTAACTCATGGTTCGTTTGCCGAGCCCCCATTGTGGAGGTTGGCGTCGGTATTTTGTAAAGAACCATACTCATTTTAGGAGTAAATGTAGTTTATTAACATATAAAAAATTAAAAAAAAAAAAAAAGGCGGACACGCATTTATGCGTGCTTTCACCTCGACATCTAGCAATCTAATCTACATTGAAGGAAGCTCTGCTGTAGTGCAACGGGACAATTCCCTCAATTAATTTAATTAAAAGCGCGTATATTAACGTTTGATTTTAAGTCATGCTTTTTTTTTTCATAAATCAGCAGCAAATTTAGTCAACTGATGAGATGATTTATACACACAATAACTGTATTTCATGTTGAAGAAAGTCGAATTTCTTTTTATTTTGTGTTACGATTTTCTTAATTTTATGTGAAATGTGTGGTAAATTTTAATTTTGGATTATTGACGTCTGAAAACTATTTTAAATATTTTATAAACTATTTAATATAAAACTTCAATTAGTTCTTATGCATTATATTTTATCTGAATTTATTTCATAAGTTTTTAAGAAATTAAATTTTAAATATTTCTTAAAATTTTCAACTATTAACATTTTAATAATATAATTAATTATGGAAATCAATTTCTGATATATACTATACAAAAATATTCCATTCTAGTTTTTCTACCAAAATATAATTACTTTTATCTTGTAAATTTTTTATAGCGTGTGAGTGTGGAAAGGGGGCCAATTGTACGTTTGAATCAACTGGCTGGTTTTCTACAAAGACAATCTGCATCTGCCCAAAGGATTATCGTGAAGTTAACGAAAAGTGTGTAGGTATGTTATTCTTATGATTATTAAATTATTTGAGTTATATTTTAATACTGTAATGAAAGTGATTAAATTTAAGAATTTATAAGAATAGATCAAAGCGTACAAAAATAATTTTAAAATTCTTAAGTCGATCATTTTAATAACATACATTAAAGATCTTAAATTAAGCGAATCTGGACGCTCGCAAGCATTTGCACTACTGTAAGTCTTACTCAGATATTGATGATAATTTACAAATATGCTCCAATTTAAAAAAAAAAGCATGAAGAATAATTTAATGTGAGTTATTGTTCTTTTTTGTACATGATAAAGGAAACTCATATTCGGAATAAAGAACTAAACCTATATGATTTTGAAAAAAAGTGGCAATTTTCTTTAACTGCCACTTCTGAATCTCTCTCTCTCTGTATATGTATATATATATATAAATGAAATACCGGTTGACTGACTCATCACGAGATCTCTAAGACTATCTAACCGATTGAATTGAAATTCAGCATAGTTACTCCTTTTGCAATGTAGACGCTCACTAAGAACGGATTTTACGGATGTCTTAACCAAAATGTAATTTTCATCCGTTAATCTACTCATATCCATTGGTTATGTCATTTTTGGTGACTTTATCGCCAAAAATGATAAGACCGATGCCAAACGGAATATATATTTTTTATGCATACTGTGTATTGTCACCAATTAAGTTTACTTGGTGAGATTTGCACGTGAAAAATGGAAAAATACCAAATAATTTAATATTGAAGCGCTGATGGAGAATTAGCAAGAATTTGGCGATGAGGCTCTTTATGCGAAATTTCGTGCAAGTCGAAAATAGGAAACGTACATATTTATCAATAGAAACAAATGAGTTTGGAATCTTAAGGTTGGTAAAAGTGTTGCTTAGCTCTAAAATTTAGAGGAATTTTTAAAAATATCAAAATGGCGACATCTTACGGAGTAGCGCACACGCAACACAATCCACTGAGATGGATGTATTGTAGGTTTGTCATATATAAGAAGTCACTGTTGTCTTGTCGAAAGTTCAGGCCCACACGGACACCAATATATTTATAGGCCTCCTGACCTTTGAGATTTAAAATTGGAGTGCTCGCTACCAGGAACTGCGAGTTGTTGATGACTCGACGGTTCCTGGCATAAAAGAAGGATAACGACGCACACTTAGAGGGCTTAAACTTAAGGCCCACCAATGTTGAGCCCCGAAATTCCTACATTTAACTAGCGATTTATCACCAAATATCTTCCACCACCAAGTCGAAGCATTTCAATGATCTTGCATTGTGAAATTTGAAAAGCTATGCTATGCTAACCCCAGCTGATATCCGCCCGCTTTGCTGAGCGAACGATAATTTTTTATTGTTGGGGAACCTGGACGTAAGTCTTAAATTTATGAGAAAAGTATTTTATTATCAATAATGATTGGTAAATTACATTTGTAAATCTAAACGCAATCTACATTACAAATATTACGAAGATATTGAAATTGGCTTTTAACAAATGAATAATAACGGTATGTTATTCATGTCATTGATAAAAAAATAAGTAGCTATCAAAATATTTATTTTGATATACTTAAAAAATTAATTTATACTTTTGTGGTTTATATTCAGAGGTGACAAAAATTGAATTTATGAAGGTCATAATTTATTATTTTACTATTAAATTGGAATATTTGATAATTTTATTTTATTTTTGCTGTTGTAACTATTTATTTAAATGTTTTGAAACTGTTATTTTGTGCTCATTTAGTGGTGTGACGGATGACTTTTTACTAAAAAATTTCAAATACAAATTGACTTTTCATATATTTTTCAGTTATAATTTTTAATGATGGATGTTAAATATATTTTGATAGATGTAATACCTACTCCTTTCAAAGTTTTTAAAATTCTTGGTGACGGAGAATGTTTATTTTCGTCTCTGTCTTTGCTGGTGTTCGGTGATATATCAATGGTGAATATTATTGTTTCTCTCGTGTTTAACAACTGGGATCGGTTTAAATGTTACACTCAAATGCTATATGGCTCCCCTTATAATACTAACAATTTATACTTTACGCGAAATGTGTAAACCAAACAGATATGGGTCTATTTGCAAAATTATGGCGGTGGCAGAGCAATTTCCCTATCAGTTCGAAGTGTATCAAGGTAGCTGCCTTATAACATCTGTTGGGGAAGCAATTCAGAGGGAAATATTTACGTTTTACGGGAAACTATAATAGTGGTCATTTTGAGGTTTATACTGAAATAGTTGGATTAATAAATAGAAATAAAGTTAATCTTAGTGTTGATAATGTGATACCACAGGATAGGTAGCCTTTTGGCTGATCCTCATCAACAACATTCTTTTTTTCAGTTATACTTTCTCACTGACGACGAACGTGAACAATACATTCATTGAGGTATTTTCTCAAGGGTTAAGCCAGAATTAGTTAGCCAATTACAAAATGCGCTACATGAACAGAACAGGTATATTCGCGATTTCAAAGCTGCTGTTGATTCAGTTCCTAAAGACCGAAAGAACTTCAAGGTTATAATTAATGCCGATAAAAAAACCATTTGGAGAACACAAAGGTCGTGTCAATGCTCCTCAAAATAAAGAAGTAGTTGTCCTTATTGTGGGTCAGGATTTCGAAACACTAGATATCATTCTATGCCGCAGAGACAGTAAATTGGTAGGAATTAGTGAAATGCATAGAGCTTACGATGCTCCTCAGTACTTTTTGATGTTTTTTCGAGGGGAAGATGGTTATTGTATAAATATTTCAAAACGTGATAACAATACTAGGGCTCCTACCAATAAGACTGTCTCTGCTTCTGAGTTCTACAGCTATTGGTTGATGGAGCGTGTTGGTGAAATCAGTTATCTATTGCTCTTTCGTCAACTTTTTAATCAGTTTTTGGTCGATATGTATGGAAAAATAGAAACTGAAGGCTTGATTGGATTCGTAACACCCAGAAAAAAATTAGGAGTGAGGAATATGTCCACTTAAAAGACTCTATGGAAAAAAAAGATACTCAGTCTTTAGAAATAAGTGAAATGGTTGTGTTGCCGTCTTCGTTTTACTGGAGGACCTCGCTACATGCATGAACGAACTCAAGACGCTATGACATACGCAAGACATTTTGGACATCCCGACTTATTTATTACATTGATTTGCAATCCTAAATGGTCAAAAATCACAGAACTCTTGAGGCAAGGATAAAACTGTTATGATAGACACGATGTCATTCCGAGGGTATTTCATTTGAAAGTTAAGCACTTGATGAATCTTCTGATAAAAGGTTGTATCTTTGGCACTACTAGGTGTAACATGCATACGGTGGAATAGCAGAAGCGTGGACTTCCACATTTTCATATTCTTCTCTGGTTGAAAGAAAAAATAGGAGCTGACTCTATTGATGAAGTTGTAAGGGTTGAATTACCTGACCCCGATCAGGATCCAATTCTACATGAAATTATTAAATTAACGATGATTCATGGTCCGTGTGGAGTCTTCAACTACAGTTCTCCTTACATGGTAGCTGGGGTTTGCACCAAAAGATACACAAGGCCTTTTTTAAAAGAAACTCAAACGGAAGAAGATGGATATCCTCAGTATAGAAGGCGGTCTCCAGAAGATGGTGGAATAGCAATCAAAATTAACGGAAATGATATTGACAATCAATGGGTGGTACCATATAACCATGTTTTGTCACGAAACTTTCAACGCTCATATCAATGTTGCGTATTACAATTCAGTTAAAACTATTAAATACATCTGCAAATACGTAAATAAAGGGGCTGATCAAGCATCGTTACCGTAGAAAATTTGGATGAAAATTCTAGATATGAGGCTGGACGATATATAAGCAGTTCTGAAGCAGCCTGGCGTATCTTTTGCTTTCACATTCATGAGAGAAATCCTCCTGTAGTTCATCTTTTTGTTCATCTTGAAAATGGTCAGAGAGTTTATTTCACATAAGAGAATGTTGCTCACAAAAATCATAAATCCTACAAAAACAACCCTTATGAGGATTTTTGACCTTTGTAAAGTGGATGATTTTGCACGAACTCTTTTATATTGTGAAGTTCCGAATTATTACATTTGGAAGAAAAATGAATTCGTTAGGAGAAAAAAGGGAAAGGTCATGAAAATCAGGTTTTCTAGGAATAAAAAAAAAGATAATGTGTTGGGTAAAGTGTATACTGTCCATCCCGGAAATTCAGAATGTTACTGTTTAGGACTTATCTTACATGAGATTTGTGGTCCGACTTCATTTAAAGCCTTAAAAACTGTAGAAGGAGTAGTCCAACTTTTCAGACAGCTTGTAGAGCACTTGAATTATTGGAAGATGATAGTCACTGGGAACATACTTTAGAGGAAGCTTCGATTTTCGATTCTCCGTAAAAAAATTAGAGAGTTATTTACGATTATGATAGTATTTTGTTAAGTAGGAGATCCGATAAAGTTATGGGGAAAATACCGGAAACGTTTGTCAGAAGATATTTGAAGGCAAATGGAGATAGAAAGTAGAAATATTGAGCCAGTTTTTGATATTGTTTACTACCAACGTCTTATTCTTCTAGAAGACATTATTACATCAATGTCAGGTAAGTCATTGTTAAACTTTGGGCTCCCAGAACCCATAAGAAAACAAAACATCGTTATTAACAACAGTCAGTAAATAAGTGAATTGGCTTACGATGTATCTCAGTTGATCCAAGTAGTCTCTGTAGGTGTTTCGAAATTTAATCGTGATCAAAAAAAAGTTTGTGATGATGTCTTGAACAGTGTTGATTCTAATTCTGGGCAGTTATTCTTTCTCAATGCTCCTGGTGGAACTGGGAAAACATTCTTGATCAATCTTCTGCTTGTTAATGTTAGGAGTGGAAAAAATTTTGCTATCGCTGTAGTTTAGTTAGGAATTACGGCAACGTTGATTGATGGAGACAAGCCGGCGTACTCAGCTTTCAAACTACTTCTCGATTTAAGTAGTTCTGAGAATACCATTTGTAATATATCCAAACAAAGTGACATGGCGTATGTACTCAGAGAAACAAAAAATATAGTATGGGACGGGTGTACTATGGTCCACCAGAAAGGTGTTCAAGCTCTCAACCGGACATTACAAGACATAAGAGGAAGTAATTGACTAATGGGTGTGTTGACTGTTTTTTTAGCTGGTGACTTCAGACAAACTTTACCAGTCGTACCACAAGGGACACGCGCAGATGAAATTAAAGCCTGTTTGAAATCTTCAATTTTATGGCTTCATATAAAAGTTTTATCCTTGAAAGTTAATATGAGGATCTCTCTTCAAAATGACTTCAGAGCGAAAGAATTTTCCGAACTATTGATTGACATAGGTAACGGAAATATTACAGAGAAAGAAAGAATGATAACTATTCCGAATAACCTATGTGATACAGTGGGAGATTTCATAATACCAAATATTGAATACCCAAATATTCCACGCTAGATACCTTATCGTGGTTGAAAGAAAGAGCAATTCTGACTCCAACAAATGAATCAGTAGATAAAATTAACGAATTTATGCTAGAGAAACTAACAACTGAACCGAGTCTATAGATACAGTCATACAGATAGAAGATACTGTTCAGTATCCTGTGGAGTTTCTGCACACATTCAATCCACCAGGCATACCGCCTCATATTCTTTATTTAAAGATTAGTACGCCAATAATGTTGTTGCGTAATTTAAATCCTCCTAAATTATGTAACGGCACCAGACTCGAAGTGAAAACTCGAAAGAAAAACGTTATAGAAGCGACTATTTTTACAGGAAAGTATGAGGGTGAAAATGTATTCATTCCAAGAATACCACTAATTCCATCAGATAATCATTTTGAATTTAAGCGTTTGCAGTTTCCAGTTATAGTTTACTTTGCGATGACTATCAATAAAGCAGGCAGAGTTTAAAATTGGCTGGTGTAGATTTGCAAAGTGACTGTTTTTACCATGGTCAATTTTATGTGGCATTTTCAAGAGTTAGTTCACGTGAAAATTTAACCATCCTTCAACCAGAAAAACTAACGAAGAATGTTGTCTACAGAGAAGTTTTGGAAATGTAGGCATATTATTTCATATTTTTCTTATATTTTACTATTTTTTTTTAATTACGAGAAGATAAAATAATAATGAATGTAATAATTAAGATAAATAAATTGATATAATAAAAAAAATAAAAATGTAGTTGTCATTCTCAAAAATTGCCATGCATAAAAAATAAAGAGAATAGAAATGTAATACACAAAAAAAAAATTCAATAAATTTAAAAAATAAATATATATATATATATAAATGTATTTTTATTTGTTATTTTAGCAATTTTTTTATGATTTAGGTCTAATGGGGATCTCCCATCTAAAAAAATTGGAATGCCTCGCACTACGCAGTACCTTATGGACTATGCAAAATTCTGCACAATGACAGATTTTCTGACTAACTTATCCATTCATTGATAAACTATTGACAATTAAATACTTTTCTCAAATATTTGAAAGTCGTGGATAACCATTATTACAAACAATCAATTTCTTAAAATTTTAAATTTAGATTATCATTATCGTTTAAAAATTGAAATTTTCTTGATATTTTACGTATAGGTTCCAAAATATAATATTATCGTCTGCCCAGCAAAGCGGGCGGGTATCAGCTAGCATCTTTATATTTCCAATTGTTTTATCATACGCAATAGAAGAAAAAGGGATAACGGCCTTTATTGCCCCACATCCCTCATAATTCAATCAAACGAGACGAAAAATATGTGAATGTTATTGAGAATTCCCTTGTTCTAATTTAGTTTATTTATATTAAATTGGGATTTTGATTTTAGACTAAATAACAATCATTTTCTTCTATGATGTAAGGTAATAAAGTTAAGATAATTATTTTCCCCGCAAAAGATGAAAAAGCGAACAGGCTTCTTTAAATCTTTAATTAATTTTCTGCTCTATTATTTGATCAGAAACTTAGTTGAAGACTTACAAAATAAATATTTTATCCTAATTTTACTAATTAAATTGTGTTTTTAAAATTTTCGCTATTATTTTCGTTGTTTACTTTGGTATTACCTTATTCTGTTCCGTTGGTTTAACTTCTTCTTTCGACCCCACGATCATTTCCCGAAATTGTTTTATGCAGTTTTCGTAAAAGCTTAAATAAAAAACCTTACCAATTTTACACATAATAGTACTTTTATAGAAATGGGAAGGACAGATTTACGTATAAAATAAGATTATTTTAGTCTACTTGTTTTTATAAAAGGATTTAATTTTAAATACGTCGAAACTTAATGTAGAATAAATTACTAGCATATAAGTTTATTAAATTAATTTATTTAAGACTTGCAATTATTCTCTATTTCTGCTAACTTCAATATTATTCCGTTTATTGTTAGTCGAGAATTAATTCAGTTATACCTCTCAAGCTGAGGATCTTGTAACTTTTTTGATTAAATAAAAAAAAATAATACGCCGCACTTTTTAATTTTTGTGGGTGTTTAGCTAGTCGAACTTATTACATTAAGGACTTATTAAAAAGCTATGTACCATAATTTTAACAATATAAATGAAACAGTAAAATCAAATAAATTCATTTATAGGTAGGCGGAAATGTAGGACATAAAACGCATAAATACCTTAAACCATAAATCCTTTGTATTTCAATATGAGTTATGCAGATTGCAAAAATATATCTATTTTATGAACTGTATTAAATTGAAACGATGAGCATGTTCATTTCAGTGAATAAAAAAAGTATAATTAGAAAATGTTTAGATATACTACAAGTGTTTTTACTTACATGTAATGAAATTTTATATAAGAAAAGTAATCAATGTTATAAAGAAGAGCTAAGTCTTACTAAAATTTTCCGGAATGTTTTTCCACTAGCAGAGTTTTGTGAAGATTTTTTTATTTAGTTCTTTACAGAGTAATGGCATAATAAATACCAATTTGGAAGAGTTGAAATGTATAAAGGATATGAAAGTATTATTTGTGTGAAACAAAAAATTGTTAACTATTTTGAAAATAATAATAAGTTTTGTCTATTAGATCTAAAAGTTAACATTCCAAATTAATAAATATTAATGGTTAACTAGTTCAAGAAGAATGTTAAATTATGGTCAAAATAATTTACTTGCAAATTAACGTATTTAATATTACGTTCATTACATTTTATTACAAAATTCCTCATGTAGGTCTTCGCGAGAGAAATCAAACCAATACGTATGATACTCGCAAATTTATTTACAAATTTTCTGAACAAGACGACACATAAGTAGCACAACTTAGACAGAACAAATAGTAAACGCAGCACTTGCACAGATTACGATACATATGCAGGAACAAAACAGCACTTATAATAACAGGCACAGCTGTATCAGCATTGCTCTCTTCCCCAGCTTACTCGATCACACTACGAAGAGATTTTAGTAATAATACTCAGCACTTCCAAGACAGACTCCGTCAGTTCCCGGCAAATTCAGGCCACCACTCGGTAGATTTGTTTGGTCAAATCCGACAGATTCTTCTGAAGATTCACTAAGATAATCCTTCAGAATTTCCACATCGTTCAATTGATTTTCTCCGGCTTCGCATACCTCCTTTTATATCCGCTGCGGCCAGGTGAGACATCACAAGGAAAATACATGAAAAGTTCTTAACTTTCTTCACAGTCGAGATTTTGCAGAGATTCCAGCATTTTATAGAATTTTCTGGTTGCTAGTCACCACGTTTCTCTCTAAGTCATCAAAATGTTTTCCAAATTCGTCACCAAAGGTCAAAAGTCATTGCTTAAACTTTTCTTGGCTGCAACGAAATTCCTGTAAATGTCTATCCTCCTTTATATTAATAACGATGCAAGGAAACGTCATCTCAATATCGTGACAATAATACTATGTTTGTTCTTGTGGTCATTGAAGTTTTGTGAGCACGTGAAAGTAAATATTAAAGTCGGTATGTCCTTACCATTAAGGAAGATAGAGGCTACCAAACCACAATTTCTCTCCTTGCTAGTGGACACATTAGAAGTCTTACTTTTAACAAAGGCTCGAAAGCCTTTCTGCGACATGTACCAAACTTAATTCTGCCCAGATATCTTCCGATCATCCTTTAAAATGTATGAGGCTTGTCAGAGAGGATTTCTTTACTACACTTAATTTTGTTCATGATTTCTTGAGTACTTTTGGTCTATACCTCTGGACTAAACCAAATGGAATAAGTAACAACACAAAAACAATTATTAAATTAGTTAACACCGGGAGCAGGAGAAAGGAGTAAAGTTCTAATATTATAAAACATTTTCAGAAGAAAAAAAAAAGGTTCATAAGTTATAATATATAATCAATAGAAAAATAATTTCAAATATGAAACAGTCAAAGAAATTGAAAGAAGTAAAGAGAATAAAAAAAAAGTCTTTTTTTTAAAAAAAATGCCTTCAGAAATGCTCTTTTTAGTATTTTTAATGAATATTTATAATACGAAGGGCATTCCATTTAAACTGAGAGTTAATTTTACATGGTGTCAATACCACTAAAAAATAAAAGTGCTAGCAATCTTTTTCAAAATGTTAACTGAATGTTTATTAATATTCTGAATGAAAGAGATGATTTCATTTTCCTAGTTTCATGCTTGTTTCAATAACTGTTTTTATTTGCTCTGCGGAAATAGTGGTGAGGGACTCAGAGTTAGCCTCCGAAAAAAAAAACAGCCCGAAAAAATCAAGTCTGCTAAAAAGATGATGGTTATTTTCTATGATCATAAAAGTGTAATCTATCAGCATGCTGTGCCTCCAAAACGTACTATAAATGAAGAATATTATATTTCAGTTTTGAAAATCTAGCGACAACACATATAGAGAAAGCATTATGAACTGGTAAGGAATTAGACATTACATCACATACGCATGTTGCTACTCCTGTTCAGCAATATCTTAATAAAACGAGTTTAAAATCATGCCAATCCCCTTACACTTGAGATCTCACAACATGCGATTTCTGGACGTTTTCGATGTTTAAGGCAGCTGCGTGGCAAAAAGTTTAATACAGATTCAGACGTCATGTCAGCAGTGCAGGGTTCTTTGAAGCAACTTTCAGAAAAAAGCTCCTGTACTTGTTTTGAAAAGTGGATTGAACGTTTTGAAAAAAAATGTTTTTCTTTTGCGGTAAATATAGTTGGTAATTTGTTATGGTTTTACTTTCACACAGTTTCTTATGGAATGCCCTTTGTATTTCAATGTGGTTCAAATTTCCAAGATTTCAAAAACAATCAAATATTTAATGTAACTATTTAGTTATTAACTATACGCTTATAAAATGATAAGTAAAATTTATTTTTATCTATAAATCCCAAGGCTAACATTGCCTTCACACACACACACAACTATATATATATATATATATATATATATATATATATATATATATATGAAGACAAGTTCTATTACGGAAATGTAGGTGTGTGCATGTAGGTGTGTGGGTGTGGGTGTTTTCAGGTATTTCAGCTATTGAATATTTTTCATTTATATTTATGAGATTTTACAGTGCAAGTTTTATTTTGCAATCCTGGAGGGCTTGCACACTTTATCAAATCAGGAAGTATTCGAAAAGTGAAGCAATAAATTAAACAAAAGTATTAATGCTACTCAGTCTCTGAAGTCATATGGAATCGTAGTTTATGCACGCGAAAGTTGATAAGTATGATTTTGAATTGATTTTGCAAGTAATTGAAACTAAATAAAGTTAAAAATAACATAACAACGTTACTCCACCCCAATACCACTCCTCCTTACTTCCAGGAGTTTAACTTTTCAGTCGCAGAGTCTGGCGCAGCAATTCAAAAATTAATTCCTCAAACATTTAAAATATATCCCAATTTAGTGTACAAAACATGTTCTAGGTTGAAAATTATTTCTGTAAACATTTATTCAAAATTTATTAAAATAAAGTAATACTTTCAAATACTTTGCTTTCATGTTTACAAATACATACATATAATAATTTTGAAAATTGTTACCAATACTTCATTGATTTCAGTATTAAAATAAATTCATTTCCACAAAACATTCTACATAGTGTGACTGTTACCAAAGGTTTGACATATTAGAAATAAACATACAGAAAATATAAATAAATGCAATTTTTCTGTGGGTTTAAGCCAAAGTAAATTAACTTATATACTGTGTGCGTGCTTAAAATGTTAACGATTGGTTGGTTTTTATTAACGCCGCACTTGAAGAAACAGGAAGGCTATTGGCTTTGAACTCGTAATTTTGACTGAACTCGTAATTTGGAACATCGGCCAAGTGACAAGGACGACACCTAAGCTGGCCCCTCCCTTTCCAAGCGTTCACACCTTGCCAACTGGAGGACTTCGAACCCCTACTTGTTTAATGGGCACCAGCGACGGCAACAAGGTGGATCCTTTTGGTGTGAAGGGTCAAACCGATGACTCGACGAAAGCCACCGGCCGCGAGTCCACGTTTGTGACCACTACCACTAAAAGTTTAACATTTATAGAACTAAACGTACTGTGTTATTATAAGTGTACATACTCTATTATATATTTTAAAACTGTGCACAATTACAATCTATCCTTGACATAATTAACAAATATACAATTGCGAAGGCCAGTATGTTATTTTGAAATTACAAAATTATTTCGTGTGCAATATTATAAAAAAAATCATAATTTACGAATATAACTCTTAAATCGATTTAACATTAGTTTTCTTGCGGTTGTGTTTTTAAATTTTTATCATTGTATGTTATGTGATATTTTATGTGTGTTTTAAATAAATTTTACTTTATTTGACGTGTGAATATATGTTTATCTTCAATAATTGTCTTAAACTTAAAATTTTAAATGTCTAAAGTTTGCGGGTTATTTTCTTTCTCTGAATTTTGTATTATAATATAAGCATTCATTTCAATAACAAGTATAAAAATTACTAATCTCTTCCTACATTACTTATAAAAATTACCACTTGTGTAAATTTATTTGGCATTTTTATCAAATTACTATGGAAATGTGATCCATATACAAAAGCATTGCATAAAAACTGAGAGTAAACTTATAAACATTAAGAAATATATTTACAGAAAGAAAGAAATCATTATTTTTTAAAATGCATTCCCTCAGACGATATGCAACGGTTACGTCTTTAAATATAGTATTTAAAACAAATATAGAAGCTTTTTTATGGAAACTGCTTCAAAGAACCCTACATTGCTGAAATGATGTCTGAATTTGTATGAAATTTTCTGCCACTTAGCTTCTCCATCAAAGTCGGAAATATCCAGAAATCACATAGGACGAGATCTGGACTGTAAGGAAGTTGTGGCAAGATTTTAACATTGCGTTTACGAGGAAAGTGCTAAACAGAATTAACGACACGCGGAAAAGCATTATTGTGATGCAATGTCCAATTCCCTACAAATTCATAATGCTTTCTCGATATGTGTTGTCGCAAAATTTTCAATACTGAAACATAATATTCACAATTCACAGTAGTTTTTAGAGATACGGCACGCTGATGGGTTACATTTTAATGATAAAAATAATCATCGTGGCCTTTCCAGTAGATTTGGTTTTTCGGAGGCACACAATTAAGGTATTTCCATACATTTGGTACAGGCTTGGTTAGTTATTCCAGTCTTTAAGAAATTCGGATCATTTTGAAGCATATGTTTCCACTCACAACTTTGATGAATTATTGTTTGAATTTGTTCTTTAGTTAGGTGATGAGAAACCCATCTGAAACAAACATGACAAATCTAGCGTAAAATACAAAATATCGTCATTTTCGAAATGCTATTTGATGCCACTACTCCTAACATGATATTCGCTGATTTTCCTGCAAGATTGTACACACAGTGTTAACATGTTTATCATTCACTTCACTTTTAGGTCGGTCAGGCTTAGGAGTTTGTTCTGCAGACAAACGTCCTTTTTGTTTTTTTAAAACCATTTCATCTAAAAATCGTAGACTAGTCAAAACATTTCTCTTTGTCAGCTTCTTTCTTTAACTTAACTGTTTTTGGAGCTATTTTGTCCAAATAATAGAAACCTTTTATGGCACAACGGATCTCGATTTTTACTTTTGAATCACTCACATCCATTTCTGTAAGGCAAATAAAAACAGTTCTTTAAACATGCATGAAACTAGGAGAATAAAATCGTGTGCTTCGCCTGAAATACCTACAAACGTTCAGTTAACATCTTCACAAAATCACTGCACTTTTACTTTTTAGTTTAGTGGTGTTGCCACTAAGGAAATAAACAGCTCTTAGTTTTTATAGTATGACCTTTGTATAAGTAAACAATCCAAGAATGCAGTGCCACAAAAACTAATTCTCATAAACTTTGAATTGAAATTATGTGTGAGCCTTGAAATTAGAAGAATTGGAGGGAAGAGACTTCTTTTCACTATTTGAGATTGTAATGGTACATGAACCACATGTAAAAAAGAGAATAAAGGTGCACGAACCACTTTCAATTAAGATTGGCACCTGAATCACGTCCATTGTTGAATTGACTTGGTTCCCATTGCTGACGATTCCGACACAGCCTTCGTGATAATATTTACAAATTTCTCCTATTTTTCTCCGGACTGTGGGAATGAAGATAAGCTTAAAGAAATTTTATGTACATCAGCAATATGTTTCACCTGTCAACACGGACATGGATATCACCACTTTATCACTAAAGTTGTCTTCAAATATTACCTACAAATAAAGGGTTTGAGATATTTTATGTGTATAACACACAACTGTAAACAACATCTATACCACAAACTAATTTTCCCTTAAATCAAAACATTTTGTAAAACTATACCTATTCTTGTAAGCAAATAACAAAAGAGAGATATAACTAAGTTTTATTTGTTGGTTTATTTACAATTACTACATAACAAATATTATATTCAAAGGCAATTTATGCATATAACACATCATTGTAAATAACACACGTAAGCAAACTAATTTTTATTTAAATCAAAACATATTGCGAAAATTAAATTCTTGTTCAAAATTAAACATTTGTAAAATTATAAACATTAATTTAGAATCCAAGTATTATATTTATAATTTTTTCATTTGATTATTTTATTTACTTTATATAACAAAAGTGAGTTCCACTTTTCTCAAATATTATTAAGAGATTCTGGCATATCACAACTCATGTATCATTTTACTACATTTCAAATTCAAAGTAAAACTCTATAGAAATATATTCCTAACGATTTTAAAAATTAAATATTAAAACAAAACTACACACAAACTATTTATATCAAATTCAATAAATCATCAAGCAATATTAATATATAATTAATATTTCCAGTTTTGAGGACCCCAGTAGAAAAAAAAGAAGAGTTTAAAAATTAGATTAAGATACAACATACAATGATATATTTTTAAGAAACATTACAGTTGTTGAGTTAAATTTTAAAATAGAAATATATTAACTTTTCACTTATTTACAAAGGGCTTCAAATTAATATTTATAAAGTATATATATTCTATTTTTGTACAAGACAGTTGACATTTATGCTTAATTTACAATAGAATTCTATATATTAATTACATGTATTATAAATGAGACAATTAGAAATTCAGTATTGTTTTTAAAAATACATAAAAGAAATAATTTTGTTTGCTCCTGATATATTTCAGTATTGTAAATTGAATAAGGTATTAGTAATTAAAATTAATTTTACACCCAATAAATCCAACTGTAGTCGAATATTTTAAAATCCTATTCACCCGAATAGAAGAAGCAGTTTTTTTTCATGTTTTGGTGGTGATTGAACACTGTCTTTCTGAATTAGTCTATGTACCTTTTTGGTTTTGAAGTTGGTACTCATCTTTCAGGTACTTATATAGTGATTATTCTTCACAATTTATGAGTCAATTCTTAAATCAATGGTTTTCTTCCTCGGACATGGTCTTTCTCAATTACTTGTTTTACTCAAATGGAAATTCCCTTTTCGGTTTCTTTAGATGTAGGAGCATTACCATTTACTTAGGGTTTTTCTAAATGTTTAATTTTAATTGAAGTTTCTTGCAGTCATGCAATATTAGACAATTTATCAGGAAATATGGCACATCTTATGAGTGGGTGGTCATGACGGAATAGTCACTTCTTAGGAGAACAATCCTCCCTAATTTATTGTAGAAAAAGGCTGAGAAGATAAGTTATATTACGGAGATATGTCATGAAGTTTGTTGAATGAGCTTCAAGCATTTTAAACAATAAAAATTCTTTTCTAATGGTTATAAGATTTTGAAATACGAATTTTGTAAACCTGGAAGCCCCACACGCGATAG
>BMAW01113589.1:99086-114073 GCA_019974015.1 Nephila pilipes
TATGGAAATTTGCAATCCGTTACAGGATTATTTGATGCAGGTAGTCGGTAAGATATGACTAAAGAGCGTGCACATAGATTAGGGTTAAAATAAGAGAAAATTAAGGTGACAATATCGTGTTTAGATAATACCTCAGTGACTGTTACCAGGTTTGTTAAGGCTGAATTTCAAATACTGATAAGAGTTTTAATCAAGAATTTGAGTATCTTGTTGATGATAAAATTTCTGAGTTCACTCCAATTAAATATTTAAAAGTTAAGGAACAAATTCCTTCAAATATAAATTTGGCTGATAATTTTATGGTTCCCCCAAAAGTTGATGGTCTTTTCAGTGCAAAACGATTTTATCTTTTAAGGCCAGAAGAAATAAATTTGTCAAATTCAGAGTTATTTTTTCAAAATAGTGTTTTTAGATTTTTGACTAGTGGGAGTGTATCAGATTCAGATAACCAAAACATTCATTGGAGTTTATTAACTGATGATGATTTAAACATTACCATGAGATAAATTGCTGAGGAAATTTTTTTCAAACTCATTTTAGAGAATCTAGTGGAAAATACGTATTTACATTCCCGCTTAAAGAAGAATTCAGTTGTTTAGGTGAATCTAGAAATATAGTATTAAAAAGATTACATTCACTTTGGGTAAAACTATCACGTGATCAAAATTATTTAAATTTATATAAAGACTTTATTAGTGAATACGAGAGATTGGGACACATGAGAGATGTGACACATGAAGCAGAATCAGAAATATCGTATTATATGCCATATCATGGCTAGTGGGAGTGAGATGACGGCAATGAAGACCTGATGATGACGACAACGAAGCTTCACTTTGTTTTCAACGCCTCGAGTGAAACAATAAATGGAACTTCATATAATAACTTACAAATTAATGGAGGAGTGGTCCAAGAGGACCTGATCTCAATCATGATGCTATTCCGCAAACATCCATATCCCTATACTGCGGACATACAAAAAATGTTCAGCATGATAAACATTCCTCCAAAGCGAAATCTACAACGTATAGTGTGGAAGGACAGTGATTCAGGTCCAGTGAAATCCTCCGAACTTTCAACACTTATTTATGGTATTGTGAGTGCCCCATTTTAGCAACGTGAATTCTATTTTAAATTGCTGAAGATGAATGACACATTTTCCCCCTTGCAGCGTCTATTGTCAAAGAGGACTTCAACGTTAACGATGTTCTATGCGGTGCAAAAACTTTACCTGAATGTATAAAGATGCCACAGCAGCTCACTTCAATGCTAAATCAAGCTGGTATGTTTAAACGTAGAGGTACTCACCCACAATTGTCCTCAACTTCTGAAACTCTCTGTGAATCCTCAAATTCAGAAAAAAAACTTTAGGTGTCACTTGGGGCCCTACTGGTGATTACTTTTACAGTAAAGTGTCCATTACATCATATGGTATTCATACTAAAAGAACAGTGATTTTTCGACTATTACTAAGTTGTTTGACCCTATGGGACTTCTTGGATCATTGATATCTTTGACTAAGATATTTTTACAAAACTTCTGGCTATTGAATCTTCAATAGGATGATCAACTTCCTCCTGAATTTCATAGTGTGTGGGACAACTTTTCTAAAGAGCTAGAGTTTATTAACAACATAAAAGTGATCCGATGCATCCTTCCATTTCCTGATGATGAAATGATAGAACTTCATGGCTTCTAAGACGCTTCAGAAGCTGCCTTCGAAAAAGTTGTTAAAGAAGTTAAAGAAAAGTTGTTATGAAGATTAAAAAGTCTAATTTAAATTTCATTGCAGTTTTTGATATCAGCAATGTTATTTGCATAATGTCTGTGTTATTCATGCGTATATTAACAATATTAGAGTTACACTTTTTGAAAATACATACTTTACAGTTAAGTAGACAAAATTACATGTTTTGCAAAAAAGGAATTTGTTATTGTTAATAAATTGTTTGTTATTGACCAATTTACAAGTTTCAGATCTTCTACTTTAACAAATATTGCAATTAAATTAAAAAAATTTAACAGTTAAAATAATATCCTAAAACCTGCAAGCCCTTAGTCTAATTAATCCAATAAAAATACTTTCATTACATACATTAGTATTATAATATTTATCAACATAATTACTTTTACAAAAAATCTTAGATTTATCGTTCTTTTTTAACAGTTTAATTAACTCATTCTCAGAGACTTATTCTAATATAGCTAATGACTTATTTAAATTAGTCATAGATGCAATTATATCCGTCAATATCTTTACCAGGTTCTAATTTTCTAGCATCCTAAATCACCATAGAATAAGATATTATTACCTAATATGATTATTATTCTAACATGAACACTTTACCGTTAATAAAACAAGCTAAATCAAAGACCCAAATCATATAATCAATTTTTAGAAAATCCAAAAATGCTAAAAAAATTAGTTTCCTTAAAATTTTATCTGTATAACAGCAAAATATTATAGCAGTTAAAAGACAATAATAACCAAAACATATAAATCTCAAAATTAATTAAAATATAGATCCAGAATTTAAAAACAAATCCATAGAAACCGTAAACAAATCTTTAAACCACAGTAAAGTACAAGATAACTCCTTCGGACAAAAAAATATGATATACATAATCACTAATTTTTGACAAGCAGAAGCAATATATATATATATATATATATACTGAAAATTTATGAAAGAATAATTTAAAATATTTAAAAAGACAAAAATCCAGAAAGAAATGTAACAATAAAAGAAAAATAAATGAAAATATGGAACCCAGCAAATCAAAAAGCAATATGGGGCTGAGGACCGATTAAGCGGGGTTAAACTAGTTTAATGGTACCAACCTTCCCCCTTTGCGACCTGGTAGGCTAAATTAGGAAATCCAAATTGCAAAAGAGTTCATGATTAAAAGATGGAAACAAATTCAGCGATAAAATCTACAAAAATAAAATCTATAATTCCTGGTAGGCTGAATTGGGAAATCCAAATTACAAAATAGTTCAATGATTAAAAAATGCAAAAAATTTCAACGATAAAATTTACAAAAATAAAATCTATATTTCAAAAAATTATCAACAAATCAAAATATAAAAATTACTTACAAAAATTCAAAGAAATGAAGATTCAAATATGTGAGTAGTAAGACGGAATTTTCTTTAAGCTTCAAGATGTATATCACATACTCAAAATGAAAAAAATATAACACATCATCACCATATAAATTGAAAAAAGATTTAAATCATTGTTTGATTGGTAATAAAATGTAAAAGAATGCAAACAATTGGTTGGTAATAATTTGTATGGTAAAGGAGTATAACGGTCCTGAGAGTGAGTAAAAATGTAAGCTGTGTAAATGTAAATAAATAAATAAATTCTTCACGGCTAGACCACTAACATATATATATATATATATATATATATATACTTTAATAGAAGGGTATTCTTTTACAAAATTTATTGAAATTCGGACCAAATGGTCCGAACTAAATACTGAATTTACACTTACGCTTTCAGTAATTCAAGTACGCTCTATAAAAAATTAGTTTACACGATATGTGATTTTGTAAAAATAAAAATTTCTGAATGAATTGTATGCTTTTAGAAATAAATTTCCACAAGCAATTAAATATAAGAATTTCGAAGCGTGGATGGAAACAAAATACATTTCTTTACTTTGGTTTTAATTTTCAATTTAAATTTCAATGAAAATAAATTTCAATTTTAATAAAAAGTACTTTACTTTCTAACTTTTTCTAATAATTTAAAATTATTTTGTAGTTTTCAACATAGTCGTACAATTATTTGTTTTATATCTATTAGAGTTGTTAGAATTAGAGTCAGACATTGATGTTAGTGTAGAAGTTGAAGAAACAGATAACCGTTAGGAGCACGATATTTTAATATCTCATGAAATATTAGATGTATATAGTTCAAATGAGAATGATGAGCTTTCTAATACTGATACACAAGAAAAAATGCAGAAAAATACTGACCGGAAATATTATTATCCTTTCACCAATTGCTACCTTTACTTCTTCCATTTGAGGCATTGAAAGAATGACACTTGTGATTTGATTGATTAAATCCAATAGATTTTCTGCAATATTCTGCTTGAAATGGAACTCTACCTTCTAATTGCTAATTCTCACACTTTTACTGTCATTTAACTTTCTGGTAAATTCATCTGGAATTTTTATCCGTGACCAGTCATCAATGAAATGATCTGTATACATATATTTTTTTTCTATATATATATACACACATACACACACACACATATATATATATATAAACATATATACAACCCATTTTCACATGTGAGTTTCTCCAATTCAAACTCCATTTCACCATTATGTGTCCTCTAGTTTCTTTTTTTCTTGTTCTGATAGACGTTTCTTTTCTTTTTCCTCTTCTTTACTTTTGTTTTCATTTATTATTACAAATTAAATTTTTTTCACAAAACTTTCTTCACAGTGGCTTTCAGTTACCAATTCTACAATTCGATAATCTTTTAAGTATCAATCCTTTCGATTTCAAACTTGAATGCTTGTATTTAGAAATCTCGTTCTAACGCTTTTCCAAAACAAGCCATTTCGAAATTTTAATTAAATACATATTCATGATATATTTCATAGTTAAAATGTTTCTTAAAGTATTTATTTTAATTCTTAACCTATAATGCAATTATAAATATTAAAATATATTTGAATTTTTTTTTTCAAATTAGAGTAGTTAAATTTTGCACTGTTAAATTGTATTGGTAAATATAAATTGGTCACACACTTTTGCATTACTCAAATGTTGTTACTAGCATTTAAATTATTATTTTAGTGATAAAAATTAAATTTTAATTTAACTTTAAGTTAAAAATATTCGCCAACAATGAATAAACTAAATTTTATCAAGCAGTTATAATTCAACTCTTTTACACAAAATAAATGTTTTACATTACATTATTAATCATTTCGTATAAATTTAACCCTTTCGCTACCGGAGGGAGAAAAAAGAAGTGCTTTTCTGGGCCCATGGCTTCTTACCGCGGAGTGTAAAGCTGTGTCTAGACGATTTTAGATATTAAGCCTAATTCGAGGAAAAAATTTCTGTAAAATTTGTTATTCATAAAATATTTTGGTATTTACATATATTATTTAAAATGCATTAAACTTAACTTATAACAAAAAAAGATTTAATCGAAAATTGTATGTTGTGCATAAAATTATCACATAAAAATCATATCTTACGAAAATACAAGATATACTTACATTTGTTACATAAATTTCACAGTGTAATGATGTATCATTACATAAAATATTAAGATATAAAAAATGATTCTTATTTCGCTGTAAGTTATTTTAATAAAAAGAAAAAATCTTTGATGCATAGTCCAACGTCACAAGTCTTACACACATATTTTGACGCTTCACGCAAGATTTTGAAGAAAGGACACATCTTCTTCGTCCCTTTTTTTTTTTTACTTTAATGTCTATGTACAGATTTGGATTAGTTTCACTAACAATACTGTCAGATTCATTCATTAGTTGGCAAATCTCAGTATCAGATAAATACTTTCTTCTCGACATGACTGTCGCTACAAATAAAAAACCCCTCAAATGTAGGATATGTAATAAAAACAAGGTGCTTTTATGGCAATAACAAATTAATAATCTTTTTATTATTGAACGAAATTTAATCGGAAAGCAACAAAGTATATCTTTTTCCAATATTCAAAACAAGATATATATTTGAAAAGTGGTCAGGTACGACATTTATAAGGTATAGGAAACCATAACCCTTTGTGTGGCTAATATAAATAATAATATGGATAATAATAAATAAAGTAATATATAATATACAGTTAATATACAGAGATAGTTAACATCCTACATACACAAACACACACACACACACATATATATATATATGTATGTATGTATATATATAATAAAACCGCATTGTTATTTTATTTCTTAACTTCTACTTAATATTAAATTCTTATAAAAACAATCCAAAAATACATACCAATTAACTTTTGTAGATCTAAACTACAATTGTCACTCATAGAACTTTACACAGGGATAAACATAACGTCAAATGGTGATTCATATTTCCTTCGCCTCTCATTTTTCGATTATTTTTTGCTTTGCTAGAGCGTGAGGGGCTACCAGGTTTGCAAAATAGAATTCGTATTGCAAAATGTTATAAGCATTAGAAAATAATGTTTATTATTTAAAATGCTTGAAGCTCATTCAACAAACCTCATGACATATCTCCGTAATATGACATCTTCTCAGCCTTATTCTACTATAAATTCGACAGGATTGTTCTCCTAAGTACTGACTATTCCGTCATGACCACCCACTCGTAAGAAGTGCCATATTTCCTGATAAGTTGTCTAATACTGCATGACTGCAAGAAACTTCAATTAAAATTAAACATTTAGAAAAACCCTAAGTAAATGGTAATGCTCCTACATCTAAAGAAACTGAAAAGGGAATTTCCATATGAGTAAAACAAGTAATTGAGAAAGACTATGTCCGAGGAAGAAAACCATTGATTAAAGAATTCACTCATAAATTGTGAAGAATAAACACTATTAAAAGTACCTGAAAGATGAGTACCAACTTCAAAATTGAAAAGGTACATAGACTAATTCAGAAAGAATGTGTTCAATCACCACCAAAACATGAAAAAAACTGCTGCTTCAATTCGGGTGAATAGGATTTTAAAATATTCGACTACAGTTGGATTTATTGGGTATAAAATTAATTTTAATTACCAATACCTTATTCAATTTACAATACTGAAATACTTCTGGAACAAACAAAATTATTTCAGTTATGTATTTTCAAAAACAATACTGAATTTCTAATTGTCTCATTTATAATACATTCAATTAATATATAGAATTCTATTGAAAATTAAGCATAAATGTCAACTGTCTTGTACAAAAATAGAATATATATACTTTGTAAATATTAATTTGAAGCACTTTGTGAATGAGTGAAAAGTTAATGTATTTCTATTTTAAAATTTAATTCAATGACTGCAATATTTCTTAAAATATATCATTGTATGTTGTATCTTAATTTAATTTTTAAACTCCTTTTTTTTCCTACTGAGGTCCTCAAAATTGGAAATATTGACAACATATTAATATTGCTTGATGTTGTATTGAATTTCATATAAATAGTCTGTGTGTAGTTTTGTTTTAATATTTAATTTTTGAAATCGTTAGGACTATATTGCTATAGAGTTTTACTTTGAATTTGAAATGTAGTAAAATGATACATGAGTTGTGATATGTCAGAATCTCTTAATAATAGTATTTGAGAAAAGGGGAATATAACTGTTGTTATATAAAGTAAATAAAATAATCAAATGAAAAAATGATAAATATAATACTTGGATTCTAAATTAATGTTTATAATTTTACAAATGTTTAAATTTGAACAAGAATTTAATTTTCGCAATATGTTTTGATTTAAATAAAAATTAGTTTGCTTATGTGTGTTGTTTACAATGATGTGTTATATGCATAAATTGCCTTTGAATATTTTATTTGTTATGTAATAATTGTAAATAAACCAACAAATGAAACTTAGTTCTATCTCTCTTTTGTTGTTTGCTTATAAGAAAAGGTATAACTAGTTTTACAAAATGTTTTGATTTAAGGGAAAATTAGTTTGTGGTATAGATGTTGTTTACAGTTGTGTGTTATACACTTAAAATATCTCAAACCCTTTATTTGTAGGTAATATTTGAAGACAACTTTAGTGATAAAGTTGTGATATCCATGTCCGTTTTGACAGGTGAAACATATTGCTGATGTACATAAAATTTCTTTAAGCTTATCTTCATTCCCATAGTCCGAAGAAAAATAGGGGAAATTTGTAAATATTATCACGAAGGCTGTGTCGGAATCGTCAGCAATGGGAACCAAGTCAATTCAACAATGTACGTGATTCATGTGCCAATCTTAATTGAAAGTGGTTCGTGCTACTTTTTTCTCTTTTTTAAAAGTGCTTCAAGTACCATTATAATCTCAAATAGTGAAAAGAAGGCTCCGCCCTCCAATTCTTCTAATTTCAATGCTCACACATAATTTCAATTCAAAATTTATGAGAATTGGTTTTTGTGGCACTGCATTTTTGGGATTGTTTACTTATACAAAGGTCATACAATAAAAACTAAGAGCTGTTTATTTCCTTAGTGGCAACACCACAAATCTAAAAAGTAAAAATGAAGGTGATTTTGTGAAGATGTTAACTGAACGTTTGTAGGTATTTTAAGCGAAGCACACGATTTTATTCTCCTAGTTTCGTGCATGTTTAAAGAACTGTTTTTATTTGCCTTACAGAAATGGATGTGAGTGATTCAAAGTTGAAAATCGAGGTCCGTTGTGTCATAAAATGTTTCTGTCATTTGGACAAAATAGCTCCAGAAAAAATTAAGTTAATGAAAGAAGCTGACAAAGACAAATGGTTTGACAAGTCTACGATTTTTAGATGTCATAATGATTTAAAAAAAGGACGTTTGCCTGCAGAATAAACTCCTAAGCCTGACCAACCTAAAAGTGAAGTGAATGATAAACATGTTAACACTGTGTGTACAATCTTGCAAGAAAATCAGCGAATGTCATGTTAGGAGATAGTGGCATCAAATAGCATTTCGAAAATGTCGATATTTCGTATTCTACGCTAGATTCGTCATGTTTGTTTCAGATGGGTTACTCATCACCTAACTAAAGAACAAATGCAAACAATAATTCATCAGTGTTGTGAGTGGAAACATATGCTTCAAAATGATCCGAATTTCTAAAAGACTGCAATAACAGGTAATGAAACATGGATGGATCATTTGGATCCCATAACCAAGCCCGCAACAAATGTATGGAAACACCCTAATTGTGTGCCTCCGAAAAACCAAATCTACTGGAAAGACCATGATGATTTTTTTTATCATAAAGGTGTAATCCGTCAGTGCGCTGTATCTCCAAAAACTACCGTGAATTGTGAATATTATGATTAGTTTTGAAAATTTTGCGACAACACATATCGAGAAAACGTCGAAATTTTGTAGGGAATTGAACATTGCATCACGATAATGCTCGTCCGCGTGTCGCTTCTTCTGTTCAGCACTTTCCTAGTCAAAGCAATGTTAAAATCATGTCACAACTTCCTTACAGTCCAGATCTCGTCCTATGTTATTTCTGGTTATTTCCGACTTTGATTGAGAAGCTAAGTGGCAGAAAATTTCATATAGATTCAGACATCATTTCAGCAAAGTAGGGCTCTTTGAAGCAGTTTCTAGAAAAAAGCTTCTATATTTGTTTTAAATACTATATTTAAAGACGTAACCGTTGCATATCGTCTGACTGAATGTATTTTAAAAAATAATGATTTCTTTTTTTCTGTAAATATATTTCTTAATGTTTATAAGTTTACTCTCAGTTTGCATATGGATCACGTTTCCATAGTAATTTGATAAAAATGCCAAATAAATTAACATAAGTGGTAATTTTTATAAGGTAATGTAGGAAGTGTGATTAGTAATTTTTATACTTGTTTTTGAAATGATTGCTTATATTACTACACAAAATTCAGAGGAAGAAAATAACCCGCAAGCTTTAGACATTTAAAATTTTAAGCTTAAGACAATTATTGAAGGTATACATATATTCACACGTCAAATAAAGTAAAATCTTTTTAAAACACACATAAAATATCACGTAACATACAATGATAAAAATTTAAAAACTGCACCAGAAGAAAACTAATGTTAAATCGATTTAAGTACACATCTAAGAGTTATATTCGTAAATTATGATTTTCTTTTATAATATTGCACACGAAATAATTTTGTAATTTCGAAATAACATACTGGCCTTCACAATTGTATATTTGTAAATTATGCCAAGGATAGATTGTAACTGTGCACAGTTTTAAAATATTTAAAAGAGTACGTTTAATTCTATAAATGTTAAAATTTTAGTGGCTGAGGTAGCGTAGTGGTCACAAACGTGGACTCGCGGCCGATAGCTTTCGTCGAGTTATCGGTTCGACCCTTCACACCAAAAGGATCCACCGTGTTGCCGTCGCTGATGCCCATTAAATCTGTAGGGGTTCGAAGTCCTCCAGTTGGCAAGGTGTGAACGCTTGAAGAGAAAGGTGCCAGCTTAGGTGTCGTCCTTGTCACTTGGCCGAGGTTCAAAATTACGAGTTCCGACACCAATAGCCCTCTTGCTTCTTCAAGTGCGGCGCTAATACAAACCAACAAATCGTTAATATTTTAAGCACGCACACAATATATAAGTTAATTTACTTTGGCTTAAACCCACAGAAAAATTGCATTTATTTATATTCTCTGTATGATTCTTTCTAATATGTCAAACCTTTGGTAACAGTCACACTTTGTAGAATTTTTTGTGGAAATGAATTCAATTTAATACTGAAATCAATGAAGTATTGGTAACAATTTTCAGAATTAATATATGTATGTATTTGTAAACATGGAAGCAAAGTATTTGAAAGTATTACCTTATTTTAATAAATTTTGAATAAATGTTTACAGAAATAATTTTCAATCTAGAACATGTTTTGTACACTAAATTGGGATATATTTTAAATGTTTGAGTAATTAATTTTTGAATTGCTGCGCCAGACTCTGCGACTGAAAAAAGAACTCCCAGAAGGAAGTAGGGATGGTGATGGGATGGAACCACATTGTTTTGTTATTTTTAACTTTATTTCATTTTAATTGCTTGCAAAACTAATCCAAAATCCCACTTATAAACTTTCGCGAGTATAAACTACATTTCCATATGACTTCAAAGGCTGAAAACCATTAATACTTCTGTTTACTTTATCGCTTCATTTTTTGAACACTTTCTGATTTGATAGAGAGTGTAAAGATTCCATGGTTGTAATATATATATATATATATATATATATAGCCTTGAAAGCCTTCAGATCAATATATAAAAATAAAATTTACTTGTCAGTTTATGAGCACATAGTTAATAACAAATTAGTTACGTTAAATATTTGAATGTTTTTGAAATCTTGGAAATTTGAGCCACATTAAAATACTTAGAGCTTTCCATAAAACCATAACAAATTAAGAACTATATTTACAACAAAAAAAAACCAATATTTTTCAAAATACCTTCCCTCAGATGATATGCAATGGTCCCATCGTTCAATCTACTTTTCAAACAAGTACAGAAGCTTTTTTCTGGAAGTTGCTTCAAAGAACCTTACATTGCTGACATGGCGTCTAAATCTGTCTTATATTTCTTCCACAGAGCTGCCTTCAACGTCAAAAACAGCCAGAAATCACATGTTGCGAGATCTGAAGTGTAAGGGGATTGGAAACACCTTTATGATTTTAAATTAGGCTTACTAAGATATTTCTGAACAGAAGTAGCGACATGCGTACGTGATGTCCAATTTCCTACAAGTTCATAATGTTTCTCGATATGTTTTGTAGCAAAGTTTTCAAAACGGAAACGTAATATTTACCATTTACCGTAGGTTTTGAAGGCATAGCATGCAGATAGATTACACCTTACTGATCAAAGAAAATAATCACCATCATCTTTCCAGAAGATTTGAATTTTTCGGATGTTTTTTCGGACGCTAACTCTGAATCACTCACCTCTATTTCTGCGAGGCAAATAAAAACAGTTCTTCAAACAAACACGAAATTAGGTGAATAAAATCGCGTTCTTCGTTAAGAATATTTATAAGCATTCAGTTAACATTTTGAAAAAATCGCCTGTACTTTTATTTTTTGGTTTCGTGGTGTTGCTACTAAGTAAAAAAAACAGCTTTAAGTTTTTTGGAATGCCCTTTACATAAAAAATATTCATTAAAATACTAAAAAGAGAATTTCTGATGGAATTCTTTTCAAATCAGACTTTTCATTACTTCTCTTTACTTCTTTTAATTTCTTTGATTGTTCCTTATTTGGCACTATTTTTCTGTTGAATGTATATGAAACATTTGAACCCTTTTTCTCCTGCTGAAACTGTTTTATAATATTAGAACCTTACTCCTTTCTCCTGTTCCCGGTGTTAACTAATTTAATATTTGTTGTTGTGCTGTTACTTATTCCACTTGGTTTAGTCAGGGACTAGACTAAAAGTACTCAAGAAATCATGAACGAAATTAGGAGTAGTAAAAAAATCCTCTCTGTCAAGCTTCATACATTTTAAAGGATGATCGGGAGATATCTGAGCAGAATTACAGTCGGTACATGTCACAGAAAGGCTTTCGAGCCTTTGTCAAAAGTAAGACTTCTAATGAGTCCACTAGCAAAGATAGAAATTGTGGTTTGGTAGTTTCTATCTTTCTTAATGGTAAGGACATATACCGACTTTAATATTTACTTTCACGTGCTCACAAAATTTCAATGACCACAAGAACAGATTTAGTATATTTTTTACGATATTGAGATGACGCTTCCTTACATGAACCTCGTATAGAGGAGGATAGACATTTACAGAGATTTCGTTGGTGCCAAGAAAAATTTAAGCAATGACTTTTGATCTTTGGTGACGAATTTGGCAAACATTTTAAAAACATGGAGAGAAACATGGAGACTAGCAACCAGAAGTTTCTATAAAATGCTAGAATTTTGGCAAAATCTCGACTGTGAAGAAAGTTAAGGACTTTTCATGAATTTTCCTTGTGACATCACACCTGGCCGGAGCGGATATAAATAGGAGATATGCGAAGCCGGAGAAAATCGATTGAACGATGTGGAAAATCTGAAGGATTATCTTAGTGGATCTTCTAAGGAATCTGTCGGATTTGACCAAACAAATCTACCGAGATGTGGCCTGAATTTGCCGGGATCTGAAGGAGTCTATCTTGGAAGCGCTGAGTATTATTACTAAAATCTGTCCATAGTGTGAACTAGTAAGCTGGGTAGAAGAGTATTACTGATACAGCTGTGCCTGTTATTATAAGTGCTGTTTTGTTCCTGTATCTGTATCGCTAATCTGTGCAAGTGCTGCGTTTACTATTTGTTCTGTCTAAATTTTGCTACTTGTGTGTCATCTTGTTTAGAAAATTTGTGAGTAAATGTGTGATTATTATCCGTATTGGGTTGATTTTTCTCTCACAAAGACCCGCACGAGAAATTTTGTAACAATATGTAATTGAATAACCTAATATTATACACGCTAATTTAAAAATACATCATACTGAGCAAAATTTAACATTTTTCTTGAACTAGTTAACCATTAACATTTATTAATTTAGATTGTTAACTTTTAGATCTAATAGACAGCATTTATTATTCTTTTCAAAACAGTTGATATTTTTTATATCACACAATACTTGCGTACCCTTTACACATTTTAAATCTTTCAAATTGGTATTTATTATGCCATCACTCTGTAAAGAACTAAATGAAAAAAATCTTCACAAAGCTCTGCTAGTGGAAAAAAAAATTCCGTAAAAATTTAGTAAAACTTTGCTCTGCTTTATAACATTGATTAGTTTTCTTATATAAAATTACATTTCATGTAAGTAAATAACCCCTGTAGAGTATCTAAACATTTTACTAAATATGCTTTTATATTCATTGAAATAAACACACTCTTTGTTTCAATTTAATACAATTCCTGAAAAAAATCTTTTTTTGTAATCTGTATACTCATATTGAAATACAAAGGATTTATGGTTTATGGTATTTATATGATTTATCCGTCATACATTTCCGCCTCCCAATAATTGAATTTATTTCATTTATAGTGTTAAAATTATGAAATATAGTTTTTCATAAGTCATTAATTTAATAAGTTCGACTAGCTAAACACCCACAAAAATTAAAAAGTATGTATTATTTTTTTTATTCAATCGAATAATTTACAAGATCCTCAGCTTGAGAGGTATAACTAAATTAATTCTCGACTAACAATTAACGGAATAATATTGAAGTTAGCAGAAATAGAGAATAATTGCAAGTCTTAAATAAATTAATTTAATAAACTTATATGCTAGTAATTTATTCTACATTAAGTTTCGACGTATTTAAAATTAAATCCTTTTATAAGAACAAGTAGACTAAAATAATCTTATTTTATATGTAAATCTGTCCTTCCCATTTCTATAAAAGTACTATTATGTGTAAAATTGGTAAGGTTTTTTATTTAAGCTTTTACGA
The DNA here is from genome assembly GCA_019974015.1 of Nephila pilipes. Taxonomy (NCBI): domain Eukaryota; kingdom Metazoa; phylum Arthropoda; class Arachnida; order Araneae; family Nephilidae; genus Nephila; species Nephila pilipes. The sequence continues at coordinate 113,258 of BMAW01113589.1, forward strand.
AAACTGCATAAAACAATTTCGGGAAATGATAGTGTTGTCGATAAAAGGATTAAAACGAACGGAACATAGTAAAGTAATACCAAAATAAACAACGAAAATATTAGCGAACATCTCAGATATATAAATTAATTGATAAAATTAGGATAAAACGTTTATTTTGTAATTCTTCAACTAAGTTTCTGATCAAATAATAGAGCTGAAAATTAATTAAAGATTTAAAGAAGCCTGTTCGCTTTTTCATCTTTTGGGGGGGGGAATAATTATCTTAACTTTATTACCTTACATCATAGAAGAAAATAATTGTTATTTAGTGTAAAATAAAAATCCCAATTTAATATGAATAAACTAAATTAGAACAAGTGAAATTCAATAACATTCAGATATTTTTCGTCTCGTTTGATTGTTTCATTGATTGAATTATGAGGGATGTGGGGCAACAAAGGCCATTAACCCTTTTCTTCTATCGCGTATCATAAAAAAGTTGAAAATATTAAGGTATTTAGAAGTGACAGCTTAAGAAAATCGTCACTTTTTATTTTCAAAATCATATAGTGTATTACTCATTATTCAAAATATAAATTTCCTTTATCATGCACAAGAAAAATTATAACCCATGATAAATTATTCTTCGTATTCTTTTAAATTGTAGCATATTCATAAGTCATCATCAATAATAAAAGTGCTGATGCTTGCGAGACTCCAGATTTACTTAATGAAAAATCTCAAATGTATGTTAAAATGATCTATTTAAGAATTTTAAAATAGTTTTGCACTGAAAATTATATGAGCTATTCTTATAAATTATTAAGTTTAATC
>BMAW01113594.1:1687-94812 GCA_019974015.1 Nephila pilipes
TATATATATATATATATATATATATATATATATATATATATATATATGTATATATGTATATATGTATATATATATATATTTATAATGAGATTTTCCAATTTACATGCATTACTATTTTAACCTGTAGAACTCGGCGGTACATATGTCGTACCAAAATTTTTTTTTGCTCTCGCTTCGGCTCCGGTACTACTGTTGTACCAAGCTATCTAGAGAGAGTTCTTTCCCCCTTTTTTTTCACCAAACCCTTTTACGACTTTCCTTGTCCTCTTTTACGATTTTGCTTCTATTGTCCGCTATTGGGTGGGGACATTTTTCGCCAACGTTATCAGTTGTTCACAAATTCCTTATCATTGGCGACATTTAGGAACAACCAGTTTCGAAAGAATACTTTATTCAATGAATTAACGTTGTCTATGAACGCTAGATATTTCTTTTCCCTTTTTTTATTCTTCGGTTTTTTAAAATGCCTCGAAAATTTCTCACAGAAATAGAGATTAAGAATTTAATGAGAGATTTAGATGAAGAAAATTTTGATGATAGTGATTCAGATATGGGAGATGAATTAGAAAACAGTATTTTTGAAGATAACGAGATTGATTTAGATGTATCAACTAATTTTGAGGAGACAGTAGATAACTCATTTTCATGGAAAGAGGTAGAAGGTTCGGAAACGATAAATGCATTACCATTTTTAGGTAAAGTTGGATTAAAGGTTGATACCAGGAATGACAAAAATGAAAATGATTTTTTTAAACTGATGTTTACAGATGAAATTTTATCAATTCTAGTTGATGAAACTAATAGGTATGCATTTGATGTACTTAATCTTTATGGAGAAACATCTGAGAAAAGAAAACACGCACTTTCGTGGAAGCCAACTGATAAAAATGAAATTTTAAAATTTCTTGGTTTAATTTTACTGATGGGACACATCGAAAAAGATAGCATACAGGATTATTGGTCAACTAATAATCTGATAGAAACTCCATTTTTCAGAGAAGTTATGCCCCGTGATCGTTTCCTAATGATTTTAAAATTTTTACACTTTTCTGATAATAGTTTAAAAGAAAGCAAAGATTCTCCAACTTACGATAGATTATGGAAAATAAGAAAAATTTTTGACTGTTTTAACAGAACATTTAAAGAAGTGTATGATCCCACAGAAAATGTATCTTTGGATGAAGTTATAATTAAATTTAAAGGAAAAGTATTTTTTAAACAATACATTCCAAAAAAACGTAAACAGTGGGGATTGAAAATGTATAAAATTGCAGATGCTACTGGTTATACTTATGATATGAGAGTATATCTAGGTAAAGATAAAAAAGAAAATCTTTCAACATCTGCATCCTACAATGTAGTATATACAATGACAGAGTGTATAAAAGATAAAGGCCATAAAATCTTTATGGATAATTTCTTTTCCTCGCCAGAACTTTTTCGTGACCTTTTAAAAGAAAAAAAGATTAACTCCTGTGGAACTGTTCGATCTAACAGAAAACATTTTCCAAAAGATCTGGCTCCTCCTAAAATGAAACAAGGCGATACTGCCGTGAAATTTTGCAGTGGAATGACAGCTTTGTGTTGGAAGGATAAGAGGCAAGTGTATATGCTGACCAATATGCACAGCCCAAAAAATGAATTAATAATTGAAGAACGAAAAAGATATAAAAGGAAAATTGACGGTGACATTACAGAAAGTGAAAAAGAAAAATTAACTACTACCAAGCCAAAAATTGTGGCAGATTACAATAAACACATGGGATATGTTGATTTGGGAGATCGCATGGCATCCACCTACACATTTGCTAGACGAACTAGGAAATGGACAAAAAAATTATTCTTTAGCGTCATTGACATTGCTATTTTGAATTCGTTTCTTATATTTAAATCATGCCAAACTTCGTCAAAATTTAGTTTAAGAGAGTTTCGAATGAATTTAATAGCATCTCTGATAGGAAAAATTAATCCTAAAAATATAGAACCTTCAGCAATAAAAAAATTAAAGATAAATGATAATAAATTTTCTCATTGGCCAATTGACGAAAAGAAAAGAAGAAGGTGCGCATATTGTGCGAAAAAGAATATACAAAAGAGAACTACTATTATCTGTAAGGCATGCAATGTGGCTCTTTGTATTGACCAGAACTGTTTCGAAGAATACCACACAATTTATTTAAAAATCTCTTAACACATAAACCAATAAAAAACAAAAGACCTGAATAAAAAAAAATAAACTGATACATTTTTAATAAAAATAAAGGGTAAAACAAACAAAAAAAGGCTCTTTTAAGAGCCAAAAATTTTAAAAAGTAGAACTCACTTTCTTATATTTTTAAAACAAATGTTTCAAAAGCATTGCTTACAAGAACTTTTTTCAATTTAAGATATAAATTTCTTTTAGAAACAAACAAAAATCAATATTAAAAAAACTAAAAAAAAAAAAAAAAAAATTAATACATTTTTTTCCTTTAAGATTAAAGATTTATAAGAAGATTTGATATAAAAAAAAACTGTTACAAATTATTTTCATTGAAATATATGAATGAATTGAAAGTTTTTCTTTTACTTGTTGTACTTAAGATTTACTCAGTAGCTTTGAAACGTATTCAATTAAGCTGACAATTATTTTTTAAATTTCACTTGATAACATTTAAACACAAAAGGTAGCCAAGTATTGATTTCGCAAACCCTTAGCCAGGGTTGAGTCATGAGTTCGAGTCCCGTTCAATTGAAAACCGGCTGTGAAATCTGTCGAGATTCTAAGTCATTATGTGGTGTGGTGTGGAAGTTTAGTGAGTGAGTGCTGCCCTATTGCTTGACCGAGGTTGAAATTTACGAAGTCCATCACCATTTGCCTTCCTATTGCTTTGGAATGCGATGTTACTATAAAATCAAATAAAATTGATTACAAAATATTCGGTGTACATTGATTTTTTTTTGTGCATTAAAAGGGCGTAAATATAAAAAGTAAAATCATATTGTTCTTAAAGTTTTTCCTTCTTTTACATATTTCGTCGAACAATTTTGAAAACATGATGCATTATTTTTAATTACATGGTTTCAATATGGTAGTTAAATGTGTAAGTTGCAATAATGAGAACATAGTATATATATATATATATATATAATTATTACAAGGAGTTTATCATTGAACTATCGTACTCTCAGAGAGTGTAATCATGTGATTACAGAAGCTTTTAATTTAATATTGTTTGAACGTACTTGTTTCTAGAAAATATTTTAGTTATATGGTATAGCTGTCGCTTTCTTTCTTTCTTTTTTTTTTTTTGAAAACTTTAATTTACATAATACTCGACTGTAAGTTATGATAATTTTTTCAAAATTTAAAACTATCAAGGAACATGAAAACATTTCACAAAAATAGAATAAATTTTTAAAAATTCTAATGTTAATTTAACAGACAAATAACTATTATACAATGCCTTAATATTATTTTCGTAATATTTTTCTCATACTTAAGGGATATTAGTCTATATTGCTCCAAATTCTTCATCAATATATCTGATACTTAAGCAAATGATACAATAAAATCTTATTTCAGAATAAATTATTTTTAACAATTTCCTTAACAATATGGAGCAAATAAAAGTAATATGTAAAATAATAAAATAATTTTTACTTTTACATGTTTTCTAGTCAACATGTCAATCATATCAATTCTACTTTTTTAGTTCTTCGTACATGTTGTACACCAAAATCTAGAAAACATATTTTTAAACTTTGGAATTTTCTTAAGAAGAAACATGTGCCTATATTTAAAAATTTTCAATTCTCGTAAAATCAAAATATGTATTTGAAAGTTTGCAAGTCATTAAATTAATAATGGGAACCAGGAAATCAGAAAAAAAAATTCTTATAAGATAAGGCGCCAAATATTAAGGATCTTTCTTTCTCGTGAATGATTACTGATTCAAAAACTGCAACCCTTACTATCTCTCCTTTGTAACAAGATGAACCAACAATACCACACCCAGCGAATTTGAGCTTCCCAGTTTTCCGAGCGGGGGAAAGAAAATTTTGCCTCAAGCCTAAAAGCGCCGAGTTGAAGGGATATTTTAACTTAGAATCTGCCGAATTCTAAAGGTTAACGATGTTACTGAACATGAGGGAAGTGTGACGTCTTTTCTTAATTGATTTCTTCACTTTAGAAGATAATTTGAATTTTTTTTTCTGATCCCTTCAGCTTTGAATTATTCAAAATTGACTAATATTGTGTATTATTCATAATTTAGAACATTTATAATGTTTGAAATCTTAATTGATGCATTTTATTGCTATTTTGATATGTTATGGAACAGGCCATCCATTATAAGAAATGGTTATTGCTTGACCTGATTAGCGTTTTCTTTTGAAAAGAGTATATCAATAATCTTTTTTAATTCTCAAAACTAATATCTTACTTATACCACTTTACTCGAAATCATTTCTGTATCTATTATTTCTAGACAAGCAATTCTATATGTAGCTATGTTGGAATATCGAATAATGGACCCCAAATGGATTCAGTATATTTTTTAGTGTTTCTTTTTTATTCTTCATTTCAACAACATCATTTGCTGTGATGGAGAAAAAGTTCAGATTACATCGATGATTGGCTGCAGACGTATATTTACCAGAATTCATATTGTTATTTACGCCTTGTTTAACTTGAATTAACCCATGGAATGTCAGCTAACGAGAAAATATAGAAAATGAATAACATTTTTTTTAATTGGAAATTTATTTTTGGCCTCAGAAAAGGCCAACAGTTGTATGTTATCTTTTTTAATTTTTAATTTATAGTGATCCTTGTCTTTTAAATATTCGGTGGGGGACAACACAACCAGTATTACTTTTGGTCACGGTACTTGTGGCCATGGTCGTGGACCTGCGGTACGTGATTCTTCGAGACGCGAACTCGAACCATGATGCCACTAAAGACCAACCCTGCAGCGAGGCTGATGCACATTAAATCTGTCGAGGTCTCATGTCCTCCTATTGGCGTGGTGCGCAAGTTTGGAGAGGGAGGTATCAACTCAGGTGTGATCCCTGTTACTTGACCGAGTTTATAAATGATATGTTCCGTCACCAGAAAATCTGGAGGGCATTCACAGTGTGACATTAATAAACAATCATGATCACAATCACCAGAGATACTTTGGGTTCACAATAAATACAAGAAATAACAAATGTGATGACTGGTTAGACTCAAATAAAATATTATGTCCCTACACTATGACTTATTATTCTTCATATATATATCCGAAAGACTTCGTAGATACAGGTTCAAATTTCGAGTGAAGTTAAGACATAGAATTGAGAACTGCATAGCAACCCATCATTAGAAACGTTATCGTAATAATGTAGGTAGTGCTACTCACCAAAGCACTAGAGAAAAAGTATCTAATTTTCATGCTTTGAGCAGGAGTTACCTTTTTTATTCCAAGTTGAACGAACAAAGAGTTGGCAGATATGCATTTAGAACATGGATTAACTAATGGCATTGGACGAACACCTCAGAGACTGTATAGATAACGGTTTCAACAGAGAAAATGTATGGGACACAACCATTTGTTTACATATGTACATCACAATTTGTGAGAAAATGGATCATTAAGAGTGACAGGCAAAGGTCAGGTCGTGAATGACTCGCATGCGTTCCAATGAAGTATATCGTTTGGTCAAAGATAGATTACTATTGGTTGTCTGGAACCCATGTTCTCTAGATTTAAGGAGCTTGGGGTTATTTCTTTTGAAAGGGACACTTAATGTTGGTGACTAGAAATTACTGACCCTAATTACTAAGCTAATTAGCCCTACAGAAATGATTCATGTGTTTCATATTCCTTTTTGTAATATATAAACTTTCTGTACTAGTAAATCTTAGTAGATTTTAAATATTTTATATGGCTAAAAATTGTTTTTTTCCTGCAAAATGGGAAAAAAAATTACCTATATTATGCTTGAAGAAGTAACTTTTATAAGTAACTAGACATAAGTAAGAAGGAAGATAGTAATATTCCTTAATTATACTCGCACTTAAATGTTACGCTATTTCTTTCGCAAATTAGCTAAGTTGCTCGAAAGGACTATCATAAGATTTTATTAAATATTGTTATATAAGTGCTTTGATAAATAATGTATATTCAATCAATCTTACTTTGTATTCAGGGACATTCAATTTTTTTTTATATGAATAGAAGCATAGTCCCGCAAAATCTGTAACCGATTCGAATGTATAACATCAACTGGTTTGCTCGAAAAGTGATGAATAGTATTATTTTTGAAGCCGAAGTACTCAGGATCTTACTTTCTGAAGGTCGGTAAAGGCTTAATTACCCCAAAGCACCATAGTGAACATTTTCTTTTATATGGGGTTCACAGTCTTAGGTAAACATAGGTGATGCACCCCCCGGATACCCTCGGGAACCATCTCTATTTTAGACTCTTCATCTTATCAACCCAATTAATTAATTAATTTATTTTTTCAAACGTCTTCATCACAGTTATACCTTGTTTGGCGCAAAAGGGTCACATCTGGCTCTATGCCTTATTTAACTTTCCCTACACTCCCATACTGAAAAGGAATTTTTTTAAAAAAAATAATCATAAGAATTTTTATTCCAGAAAATATTTTAAAACATTAGAGAATATCTTGACTTTAGGTATAATTTCAAATTCAACAAAAAAAAAAGATGGAAGAGAAAAGATATAAGAGCTCGGATCTTTAGCGAAATGGTCATAATTCTGGACTTTTAATCAAATTTTATTCACAAGAAAATGAAGAGTGTAGAATACTTGTAAAAGTATAAATGATGCCGATCATATTCTCTTAACCTGTGGAAAATACCCGTCTCACTGACAACACTTCTGGAATATACTTTCTATACTATACATATTTGTTAGTTTCAGCTAATAAACATGTGCACAGAAATATTTTTGTTGACGATAAAGTCATTTGATATTCATTACATTAAAATACATTTTAAAAGTGGTAATATACGTTTTTTCTCCATGTCCCATAAGAGGCCTATTCAATAAATAATCATATTTGTACACGACAAAACAAAAATTCTAATTTTTTAACACCATAAATAAGCTGAATACTGTTAATTTTAAGTAAGAAAATAATTTATTTACTTATCAACTATTTTGATGTTAATTTCAAATGAAACACTAAATTAATCATCAATAATTCGACCAATTTAGGAGACAAATTAAAAGCATTACATTTTTTTTTATTTTAATTTTTAATTCTTTCTTAGAATTAATATTTTTCTTTTAAATATTTATCGGATCACAGTTACAAAAAACAATGACAAACAACAGTAAGAGTTATTATGAAGTCACAATACATTTCCTTTAAAAGATGTAACACATCGATCAATAACTCCCGAGCATTATCGATCAGTTTAAACCCTGAGGCTAACCCAGAGATGGCGCTCGTAGAACAGTAACACAAGTCTTCTAGGCAACTTGTTAAACTGTCGAAACGCCGTTTGTAATCGATCGGACCAGGAAAAAGTTAGTTTTATGAGAGTGAAAAAGGTTTTTCGGCAGGGTGCCAGATTGCTTTGATGATTACAAAACAGCAACAGCTCATGATCTTCAAGTTTTATGCCATTATTACTCACGCAACAAAAAGATTTCTGGTGAAAAAAAAATGAAAGGGAAATGTTGGAAAAGACTTTGATGACCGCCTAGATTAAAAGGATGTAGTTGTCAACATATTGCAAAAAGTGATTCAATAACAGGTATGTGATGATAAAATTCTCAGTAAGCAAGCTGCTGGTGCATTATCATGTATATGTAAAGTATGGTATTATACATCAAAATAGAATCACATAAGCATTTATGTAACAACGTATTAACTGTAGAAATTATTGCTAAAGAAAATGTGTCATGAAGATATGTTTTTAAAAATATGATAATACCATCACACATTGATATTTTTTTTCATTTCAGTGATCTTTAGATTTGATTTCATTGTTGATGAAATGAATGGCGAAACCCTCGCCATTCAGACTAAATAGAAGACTTTGAATATAACCTCCCAAACGCATCTCACTTCTTTTAGAATTTTTTAATTTTGTAGACAGTTCTTGGAGTACTTATCGACCTCATACTGTATGAGTGAATGTCTACTCTATGGGAAGAATATATTTAAACTAGTTCCTAAGAATGGGGTTTTATACTGACGAATTAAGCCATATCCTGTTTAACATTTGAAAATTATTTCAAATGTACTCTTCATTCCTACTAGAAAACATTGTTAATTAATTTCAAACATGCTTCTATATAATAAATCACGTCTGTTTCTACTAAAGTCTAAAAAATACGCACACTAGGGAGATTTTAACTTATAATATAAACTTTGAATGTGGGAAACGCTATACTTATACAGTTCGAAATGTTCGTCTTCCTGACCCTACATTTCTTACCTAAAAAATTATCTCATAAGAATAAATTTATCTAAAATAATTTTTAATTTCCATATTTGTTAAATGATAAACTAAATTGCTTGCCATTCTAGTCTTCTATTTCTCAGAACTTTCTTATACAAATGTGTATAATTCTAAAACCTATGTTTGCATTTAAAACTTGTTCCTTAAGCTTGCTCCTCTTACTAATTGATACTCAGAAAGGCCTCAAATGTAAATTATAGAAGTAGTACATACAAACAATGTATTATATAAAACAATTTTAAAGCATATCTCGATGTTGAAGTGTAAAATGTTATAGATGAAATAAAAAAAACTTAATATTTTATACTAAATTAAATCATAGTGGATATAAAACATTTTATCAACTTCAGAAGAGAAAGAAATAGAAAAAAGATTGCATGCATGTATATATGGTATGGGTGTGTGTATTGTATAGTTGTGTGGTATTAATATTCAAATACAAACTTTGTTTTTAAAATTTAAAATTTTATTTTAATATATTTTTAAGGCAACATAACGAAAAAGCTGGAATATTTCTGAACTTTCTTTATATTTTAACGGGAAAAAAGCAATCCTGATTTTTCATTAAAATTGTGGAGATTATAAACTTTTATATATGATCTTATCTATATATAAATTAATGTACTCATATATGAAAAACTCTTGTTATGAATTATAATCTCTTTTTATAAAGCTCAGAATTTTTCTCAGGCAGATATTTTATGGAATGCGTATATAAAATTAAATAGCTCTGTCCTTTGTAGTTGACACAAATAAGACTTATTGCTATCTGTCACAAAAGTACAATCTCTTCATGAAATGATCATTCAAAATTTGATAAAATATTTTTGTGTTAGAGTTAGGATAACCAATATTTGAAGACATTTTTTACTCATAATTTTATTCATTCCATTTGAAATTATCAAATATACTTTTAAGGCATTCAACATGTATCTATTTTTTAAAATAAAATATTAGTTGTTGATTTTCGTAATGTAGTAACTAATATAAACTACTTGAAGTAATATCAATGTGTCATACATTCAAGTATAGTTGTATTCGTATTGAAACTTTGAAGAAACAAAATATTGCATTGCTCAATATTTTTGGAATAAAAATAAAATAAATAGCACTTTTCAAAAGTTAGTACGATTTAAGTAAGCATTCTTATTTGATACTGTATTCTGAATTTCATATTCTTTTGATTTATTCTAGTTTTAGATTTAGTGTAATCCTTTGAAAATTTATTACACGTTATGTATTGTATTTCGAAAATATCTCAAATATATATTCTAAACATCAAGTTCATTAGACATTTCTGTAAGAACATATTGACGTTCAATTCGAAAAAAGTAATATAAAAATTTACGAATAAAGTTCGATTGAAATTTAAAATTTCTCTCAAATATATACATTATTTCGTCGACGAAATTCATTCAGTTAGAAATCGTTTGCAAAACCCAATTGCTTCGAATTGGTAATTTAATTGAATAAATGAATTCGCATTTAAAGCTCAAATACCATTTCTGTATATTAATTTTATTTCAATAAATGAATATTTCTATCTATTTGTCAGTTATTTACAGCGCTGAGTTTGATAATATTTTGCAATTTAAATTCCACATTTGGTTTGTATTAAAAGTAAAAAGTTAAAAAGGAAAATCAGATCTTCACATTATTTACTGAATATTTAAGAATCCCCTAACACTTTGTCTTTAGTTAATTCTCACAAAGTGGATAGCATTATCACATTATATTGAAAAGGAGATTTTTCCTCCTATGGATTATTTTTATCTTACTCCCGTCTGCTGCATTTCTGCCGTCATTCGACGAGCGACCCAGTATAACGATGCATAGGTATAAAGACAAGAGTAAAGTAATTCATTAGCCTTAAATGATTTGTCAGCCAAAACTTTAAGACTTCAGAGCAATTCTTGAAATGGCCACCATCCACATCACCATAACAACAAGACAAATCCTTGACTCCTATCCACTGTAAATGTTTTTGTAGGTAATCGTGTCCATTTGTCATCCGAAAACAAGCGACTCCAATAGCCCTAGACAAGGAACTAGGGATTTTATTATCTTTGTTGAGTAGAATTTTCCAATTCTTGTCCACAGCTGCATCAACATACAAGGAAATTTTGTTATCTATTATTTTACAGTTGATTATTTTTTGATATTACGCAGAGCTAAAGAAGATTTTGATTGGGTTATCTCCTTGCTCATTTCCAAAAATGTTGAAATGACTTGGAATCCATCGAAGAGCAACGCGACCTTTTGTTTACACCAGTACAATATAACTTTATTCTGCAAGAATGAATTAGGACATTTTGTTTATAATTCAAATTATTAAGTAAGAGTATAGCAGCTTTGAATCTATAAAGAAAACAATATTTTGATCAAGACTATTTCTTAATTTGTCGATTGCATATGCCACAGACGCTATCTAACCATCAAAATAATCACAATATATCCTATAGATTGATTGTTAATTTTCATGTGAAATAACTTTGATATTAGTCACAGTAGCCTAGTGGTCATGGTCGCGAACACACGGGTGGTGTAGTTTTCGTCATGTCATGGATTCGAGCTCAACGTTTTAGCTGGATTAATTCAGGTTCAATTGGTCAAGGCTTCAAATCATCCTGTGGCTTAATGTGGAACTTTGGAAAGGGACGTGCTTTTTAGCTAAAGTGTTCTCATCACTTGGCCAAAGTTCAAAATTTCAAGGTTCTTCGTCAATAGCCGTGGTGTTGCATCTAAGAGTGATGTTGGAAAACAGTCAATGAATCAATATCCTGTAAATGAGCGGTTTGATTCAAAAAGTAATTAGGTATAAATTAAGAGAGAGAGAGAGAGAATTGCATTAGTTTTCAATTCTGCTGAATGAATTCGTTCCAATTGGAGCAAGAACTGGGTATGAATAAAGCATCTTTCATCTGCTGCCTAACAAACAAAGGAAACGACAACACAAGCCTATAAAAACTCTGTAACTTGTCTGAGCCCATTTGGGCTTAGTTGTTAAAGGCACTGCAAACTAATATTGATCGAGTTTTCTTCGGCCTGATAAATCTAAGATTCGAGTCTCCATCGAACAATAATAAATTTTCTTTACATAATAAATTAATTCACTTTTTATATAGTATTTTTTTGTGTTTAAAATGAATATATTAAATATACTGGAGAAAATATAATGTTAAATATTTCTTCACATGTTTGATTTTTTTTCCATAGTTAATTGCGGTTGTTGTCTTATTTTTAATAATTTTCACGGCCAATAAAATAAAGTCAGTCAGCAACGAAGGGCTGTTACTCACCGGAAAAGTATTTTAGATTTTAAATTCTTGTTCTGTAATTTCTTACGTTTGTTACTAATCGTAATTTCTTATACCTTTAGCGATGAATCTGTAATTACGCTTTATGCAGCTTTTCCTATTTTCATTATTTTAGTTCAAAATCAGACACTAAAATAAGTCATATTCTACGGAAAATTAATTTTCAAAAACTAGTTTCTCCAAAAGTATTTATTTATTAGATATGATGCTTGAATTTATAAATATGTTTTGAACTACTAATTCTTTAAAATAATAATTTGCTAAGATTTTAATTCGTCATGTATGTGTGAAATGTAATACCTTTTACTTTAATTATAGTAACGAAATAATGTAACTTGCAAAGTATAAGCAAACTGAATCTAGTGATAAAATCCAAGTTAGATTTAGGTTATTAACTCTTTGAAGATTATTAGAATCAACAGATATCAATATCTTATCACGGACAGAGTTACGATCAAACGGTCTCTTAAAGTGGCAGTCCTTCCCTCACCTCCGGCCTCTTCGTAAAGTGTCATCCCTCTCTGACGGCGATATAGATAAATCATTTGCTTTAAAAAAATGTAATATTTAAAGCATTATTTGTGGGATATGAATGTAACATTTACTGCAACTTTTAAAAAATCAAGTAAATGATACATATTATGAATACCTCTTTATAAATTATTAAATTAAAATATCGGAATAAATATACGCAATGCTGACCTTTACGAAACATTTAATTGTTACATTTTCCTAAAACTCTTTTTTTATGTGTGCTATTCTTTAAGTCATATGTGTGCACAATTATTCATTATATATATTTATCATCATAAAACTTGTTCATTATTAGAATCATCTAGTTTTCGCCTTTGAACCATTTCTGTAAACATCTCCCACCTAATTACACAAGAAAAATAGCTACACCAACAACTACTAGATCGGCCATTTGTATGCTATTGAACTAACTAAATTTAGCCAGTAAGTATTCTTCGTAACTAAAGCATCGCACAATAATATACGCGCGCGAACTCAGTTCGTCAGTATGCATTAAAGTTTCTCTCAAGGTTGATGTAAAAATAGTTGAAACTTGTGAAGAGACATTTCAATCTCTCCTATCTGTCTTTGAATCTAGATTTCAAAATAAAAGCGTTATTATATAGATGCTTGTATTTCGAATATGTTAAATTATCCCAAGGTCAATTAAAGTCCTTCTCAATTAAGACTTTTGCTTGACAATTTAAAGGGAAATTTCCATTTCCTGATATTGTTAAATCTCTAAAACCATTCCTCAGATACATTGTTGCTTAATATTTTGTTGCAAAAGATCGATCAGAATTCCAGAAAAGAATTCGCATTCATTCACAAACTAATGATGTTCCTAAATTTGAGGATTTCCTAACATTTTTTGAAGATTTAACTCGCATACTCGAAGAGCTACAAAAGCCTAATCATTCTTGCCCTAAAAGTTTGCAGCCAAAATTGTGACTCTGTTGTGTAACATATTTGTGTAAAATGCAAACAAAACCTCACAGTTTATCGTTGTGTAAAATTAAAGAAATTACCAATATCTGATACATTTTCTATTGTTAGTTAAAATATGCAATTCGTGCCTTTCCTGTCATGTACCTGGCCATTGTGTGTAGTTAATTATAACAATACAGGTAAATACATTATTTGTTCTAGTTCTACACATGACACCTACTTATACAAAGAAAATCAGCTCAGTACAAAATCCAAGTTCTTTCATTCCTAATTTATAAGATCAAAAATTGCCGGATGTTACGGCTGACTCAGGTTCTCATACGCTTAATAATGACACACTCACTGTCTCTACGCCCGTGACCTCGATTTCGGATGAGACCAAAAATACTTTAACACCGTAGATGGAAAATCGAAAAATGTTTTTAAAAAAAGTAGTGCAATAGTTTATTTCTTGCTCCTAATGGAGGATGATTTTCTTTTCGCTGTATTTTTGATTTAAACTCCCAGAGTTCACATTTAACTTCTGATACTGTTACTTAACAGAGGCTTAGAAAACCGAAATATTCATTCCTATCTCTAGCATAGTAAATTCAGCAATAAATGTTAAACAAAAATTTCTATGCAAGTTTCTAATTAATTCCTTGAAATTGGAATTGGTTTATCATAATAGTACCAAAAATGAAGGAAGTCTTACCATCTAAACATTTAAGCTCTTCTAAGTTTAAAATCGCAGACTTAACAGACCGTGGTATTTGTGTTCCTCAAAAAACGATCGTATTATTTTCAGCCGAATTCTGTTTCCAATTTTTGAAAGATAATATTCGTTTATACGGTACACAGTTTATTCTACAAGTTAGTTGTTTTAGATGTCTTGTATTTGCGGCTATTGAAATGCCTATAAAAAAATAGTTTATTAAATCAGTGTTTTTCATCTAGTGAAACACACACATTGAAAATAGCTGTTACTGCATTTAGTAAATTCAAGAAATTATTGGCATCCCAACTAGCGATAAGTTAAAAATTTGCATGAACATTTTAAAAAATCTCATCTTATCATCCATTAAAATCTGAAAATTTGAATGATAAATCATAAGGTGATGCCAGCTAAAAAGTTAAATTTATTGTGGTTCAAACTTGAATGAAACCCAGATCTAAAAGTAATATTCAAACAGTTCCTTAATGAATATAAACAGCTGAAATATATGGAAGAATTATTAAAGAAAGTGATATTTTGGAAGGACACTTCCTTACACATCGAGGCGTGTTAAACCCTTAGAGAACGATTACTAAACTTCGCGTTGTATTGAGCGGTACCGAAAACAATTCGCATGGAAAGTCTCTCAACAACATCCTTTTTAAAAGTGGAGTAATCCGAGGTGAATTGTTTGAAATAATGATGTTTTTTTTGCAAACACTTACATACCTTCCCCACCGACACAAAAATTATGTTTATGCACATTGAAGTTCATCCTTCGCAAACCTAAATGTAAAAGATTCTCTGGAAGGAAAACAAAAAGCAGCCAGATCAAAGTTTATGCCTTGAAAACTTTTTATGCCTTGAAAACTTTTTCTTATGGTACTGCATCTTCTTTTTACCTAGCGACCAAGTTACTTCAACAACTGGCTCTATATGAGAAAGACAGATTCCTTCTGAAATTGGTCTTAGCAATTGTTAGATGGATGTTCATGTTACACCCAGAGCATTTAATATAGAAGAATTTAATGAACTAAGGAGACAGTTTATGGAATTCCTTCTTAGTGGTTGTATGATACTACATAAATGGTATTACAACACTGTGATACTCCTAGCATTAGTTCTCGGACTTTTCCATTCAAGGGACACAAAGATTCAAATCTTACAATAACTTTTAGAATGCTCTACTGACACCTTCCATTACAAAAAATAATTAGTTAATTTGCAAAATATAATTTGTTCTTAGTAATAACTACTGCTGCTCTTGAACTTAAACCAGTTCAACCAGCATCTTTTGTTTTATTTGACCCCAAAAATGCTTTTATAAATTGTTTAATCTAACAAATAGCTACACAAAGTTAATTAATATATGTCTCTTTAAAAGCAACGGGATTTCTCCCGTCTGCTAAATTGTGGCATTCTCGAGATTTGCACATCCGAGCATTGCAGGAAAGTTGCTAACCTTCTGAGATAGCAGATTTGCAGATGAGACTTCCAGTTCATCCTAAGAGTAAGCTGAAATTTCTCAATCCCTTTTTAGATGATAAATGTCTGGTTTCCTTAAGTAGACGTCTCTGCATTTCTTATTTAGGATATAATGTGGATTCCCCCTTGTACTTTCACATATTCATAAGCTTACAAAGTTTCTCATAGAATACTACCTTAAAAAGAGTTGCAGGCACACATATATTGTTGTATACAGTTCATTAAAATTTCGGCTGATTCATGGTAGAAACTTAGTTCCTCAAGTGGTACACAACTGTTGTTCTGTGTTTTGAAAGTAAACCAATTATAGTTGAATAGCTGATGGGTAACCTACCTTATGTCAAGGTAAGACCCTCCCTTATTTTTCTAATATGGGAATAGATAGATATATATATGGAGCTTTCCAAATTAAATTTAAAAATTAAAGAAAGAGTATTCTTCAAAGGGTTTATTTTGTATTTTTTGTGTGCATTGTAACAAAAGAAATACCTTTCCAAAAACTTGTCAAACTTAAGCTTTGATTGCTGCGCTCAAAAGATTTTTTTTTTTTTTTTGCATGCTATGGAAAGACTGCTACTCTGTTTAGTGATAACGACAACAACTTTATTGGTGCAAATTCTGGAATTAATCGTCTTTTATACTAATCTAGGTAGGGTAATCATGATATTTCAAATTATTTGTCCAATAAAGGAACAGAATTGTTCAATAAAGGAATTGAAGTTCCTTGGGAAAAGGGATTTAAAAGTTTTAAGTATCACATAAAGAGAACTATAGGCTTAACTAAGCTTACCTTCGAAGAATTTCATTAATCCAAATTGAAGGAATTCTTAACTCGAGGCTTCTTTCTCACATTTCGAATGATTGCAATGATTTTGGACCATTAACCCGTTCATTCCCAGCGTGACCCATTCGATACACGAGAGTTTGCTCTC
This sequence comes from Nephila pilipes, assembly GCA_019974015.1. Taxonomy (NCBI): domain Eukaryota; kingdom Metazoa; phylum Arthropoda; class Arachnida; order Araneae; family Nephilidae; genus Nephila; species Nephila pilipes. The sequence goes on from BMAW01113594.1 coordinate 18,045, forward strand.
CTGTGCGTAGCGTATCACATTAGATACACTTTGAGAATGCCTGCTGCAGACCAACGTATCAATAGAACGTTTTATTTGATTTCTTCAATATTATTAGATGGTGTTACAATACCACGAATTCTATATAGATAGGTTATTTGGAGTGTTGACCTTAGTGATGTGGGGTTAGATTTCATTTCTGCCTATCAGGAGGGGTAGATAATTGTTAAAAGCACATGTGGCGGCGAGGCTCTTTAAATGTAGTGACACGATTTAAAGGGTGTACTTGCTTTCGGTTTGCTTTTCCTTCCTTGTTTACTTCTTAGAAGTTGAAATGAGAATTTATGGATGTTTATGGGGGCTAGGACTTTGTGTAGCAGATGCTCTCAAAAGAGAACATTTATCTGAGACTAGGATTTTCGAATTAACGAATGAATATGCTGTGATGTTATCAAAAGTACTGATATATCTGCACTGTTTAGTGACTTAGATGATTATTCTGAAACATCAAGTAAAGTTATATATGAGATTGAAGAAAACGAAACAAACAATCAGCAATTGGATGATGACTGGAGGGAAAGCTTAAAATCTTTGCATTCTCTTACTTTCACTGAGAAACCAGGGTTGAACGTAGATCGCTCTGTTACTTTACAAAAGTTTCATTACTAAAATTTAGATCACATATAAAAATACAAAATATCAGCGAGCATGTTAAACTGGTAAAGAAAGCAGTTTAAAAAGAGAACATAAATGACAAAAAAATAGGGGAGTTACATGTAGACCAGGATACTTTTGAGGTGCAAATAATTATGTAAATCTGTATAATAATTTTTTCATTATGAAATGTGCATGTATAATATTTAAATTAAGGTAATTAACATTTTTTTTTCATAATTTTTGTTTTTATTCATTATATATTTTCATATAAATATAATACTGGTGACATATGAAGCACAAAATTTTAAAAATGGTTGTATTTATTATTATTTTATATTTTCCTACATTTTTCATGTTCGTAAATTTTAATTAATAAAAGTATTATCAGTTATTAAAATTATCTAATGAAATTTTGTGAAAATGCTATTATTTCAAAGAAAAACATATACTTTATGATATAAAAGAGTATTTTAAATCAAACATATAATATTTATTTTTTCAGAGTTATAAACTTTAAAAGGGTTTTTCTCAGTTTGTTTGTTTTTTCGATATATCATTGTATTTAAAATACTACTCCTCCCACAAATATTAATCAATCACATCCATTTTTTTCTGTGTGTTATATATAATACATGTAACAAAAGTAAGGATCCATTTTCAAAGAAATGTGTATACTTTTTCTTAAAAAAATAATAACATAAGATATATCTGTGCTTTTGCTGAATTTTAGCATGCCGACCAACATTTTACTTCTTTTCTCCAAAACTTAATAAGTTATTACAAAATCGATCCCTAAATTTGTTTAAAATACTCTTAAGAATATTACGAAAAATGTTCATAGTAAAACATTAATAAATAAAAGAGAAGTAAGGCTTTGAAATGTTTCAAATGTTTTCAAAAAAATTTTAATTTTTGAAATTGTGTTAACTATGTACTCAAATTTTCACATAAAATCATTTTCTTCAATAGAAACACTTAATAGCTTGCTGAAACCAAATTTTTAAATGCATTAATAAAAAAAAGGTACAAGGGTACCAAGTTCCCTTAAAGAAATTAAGCTTTAGTTAACTGTTTAGTGATTTGTGTATTTAATTTGATCGAATGTATTTCTTCTACTATGTCTTCGAATGTAAACATCTCTCCTATTATTGTGGCGACTTTTCTAACAATTTACATTTCCTTCGAAAAAGATTAATTTTTTTCCTTACTTCATTGCTGTTACTTCCTGAAAATAAATCAAAAGACAGCTTGCATGTGCAAACCTCATAATGAAAACAAATTCGCCAGCCCATTTTAATTCTCCTCAAAGCCACTTTAATATACAAATGCTAATTTATTTTCACACAGTTTGCAGATGACATAAAATTACATTCTTCGCGAACTGATCCTAGATTGCTGATAGCTTTAAATTACATTTGTATATAAATGAATGCGGGACACACAATCGATTATAGTAAATATATGAAAAGCGTAGAGAGAGTAACTTCGTAAACAGTGTTTTATTTAATGCATTTGTTGTGCATAATTCAAATTTTTTTAGACACTGCAGCCCTGCATTGGGTCACAGAACAAATACTTGAAAGAGTTGAAAACATTCAGTATTCCGGACGATCCACTTCAAAAGTTACGAAACGGGCATCATGGTATAATCCTAAAGAAATATTATATTTGAATATGATGAAGCATGTGAGAGAGAAAATTGGGAAAAAAAGAACGGAAAAAATTTGCAAGGGCAATGCCATGAATCATAAAGACTACGTAGTGAGACGTGTTACATTTGTGAATTCTGCAGCACAGAGGTACATGTTTCACACAAGGTATCAAACATCAAATATTTATTAACATTTTTTGGTTATAAAACTAATAATTTTTTTCTCAATTGTAATGCTGAAAATTAAATCACGAGAACAAATTTTCTTTTATTGCAATTTTTTCGTATTAATTGCAACTGTAACTTTCCATCATAATTTGGTCATTAACCATATAAATTGCACATAAATAACCATATAAAGTTTTATAACAATAATAAAGGCTTCAATTTTAGGTATGGAAAATGTTAAATACCTTTTATTATTTTTAAAAATAATCATTAGTTTTGACATCTTTTTTATAAAAAATATCACGCTCCAATATTATGTTTCAGCAACTAGAATTAGCTGATAATGTGCTAATACGAAAGTCATCTTAAAACTGATTTTGAAAAAAAATCGTTTATTTTTTCACATGAATTTCCAACACATTTTGGTATTTTCCAACTAATTTCGAAATAAATTTAAAAATTTCGATTGGAAAACAAGTCACAGTCGACCTTTACATAAGTTTGGAGAAATAGGACAGAATTTCGAAACTACAAGGTTCCTTGATTTCAACCTCCGATCCAACTACTATACAACCAGACAAATGGTAGGAAGTGGGGGGTGCACGCGGTAGACGATTGCACATCTAACTATAACCTCTTCTATTATCGATGCCATCTCATGATTTTTAGCTGAGCTATAGACACGCATAAATGGTACACTTGATGTTCCCTCCGAGTTCCATCTGCTTAAAGTTATCCGCTTTATTCGAGCAGAAAGGGATAATGCAGTCAAAAAGTAAGCCAGATATATAAACTGCTGTTTGTAGAAAATGCAACACCATGAAGGAATCATCAGAATCAAATGAAATTCGCAGCAAATGTCAATTATAGGATATTATGCAAATTAATAAAGTTTCAGAGCCATCGCGCGTGCGCAGCGCCCTCTGAATTGATGCTGAAAGCGTATAAATAAAGTGCTGTAGCGGGACGTTTAAAAAAGTCTATGATTATTTGTTAGTGGCAAACGTTTAGTGAGACCTGAGTATGCCTCCACGACGGAAGAATAAGAAATTCAAGCAACTTACGGAGTTTGAACGAGGGAGGATAATCGGCCTTCGAGAAGGAGGATTTTCCTATCGCGCAATAGCAGCTCGTATGCAGCGGAACAGTTCCACAGTGATGCGAGTTTGGAAGCAGTGGACCGACGAGCACCGAACAACTCGAAAAACAGGCACTGGACGACAGAAGGTGACGTCAGAGCGCGATGATCGACACCTGCTCCGCATGGCGGTGAATGATCGCACAGCTTCCTCCAGGCAGCTGGCAGCACGTTGGTCTACTGCTACAGGTGTACAATTGTCGGCTTCGTCAATTCGTCGTCGTCTGCTGCGCCGTGGATTGCGTGCAAGGGTGCCTTTATACAGGATTCCCCTCACGGCGAATCATCGACGGCTGCGTCGGCAGTGGGCTCTTGAGCACAGAGACAGGCGAGCTGATTGGCACCAAGTTGTCTTTTCAGACGAATCACGCTTCAATTTGTGGACCCATGATGGCCGTGTTCGTGTTAGACGTTATGCCGGTCAACGCTGCCTTCCTGAGTGTATTATTGAACGACATAGTGGTCGAACACCCGGAGTTATGGTCTGGGGTGCGATTTCGTATCATGGACGATCCAATTTGATACGAATTGAGGGTAATCTCAATAGCAACAGGTACGTCCGTGAAGTGCTACAGCCCGAAGTCGTTCCTTTCCTTCAAGGCATCCCTGGAGCTATCTTTCAGCAGGATAATGCACGCCCACATGTTGCGAGGACTGTTCGAGACTTCTGTTCAGCACAACGCATGCAACTTCTTCCTTGGCCTGCTTATTCACCGGATATGTCGCCTATAGAGCACGTGTGGGATATGGTTGGTCGGCGTCTCGCTCGTGATCCGCGTCCTGCAGTTTCCAAAGACGAACTTTGGTTGCGCATACAAGCGATATGGAATTCTCTTCCTCAAGCAGATATTCAACATCTGTTTGACTCCATGCCACGTCGTATAGCAGCACTTATTGCAGCGCATGGTGGCTGCACCAAATACTGATTTCGGACGCTTAATTTGTTTCTTTTGTTTTGAAAATTTCATCATTTATTTGTATCAGTACAAGTCGTTTCTGCATTAAATTTCATTTGATTCTGATGATTCTTTCATGGTGTTGCATTTTCTACAAACAGCAGTATATATGAAAATTTTATGAGTGATGGTATTATGCGTAAATCATGAAACAATTTAAAGTGGAAGAACCGACGTTCACGATGAAGGGGGACAAGGACGCAAGCAGACCTTCTAACAAACCTTCAAGCAGAAAGATTATGGTTACAAGTTTCTGGGACCAATAAGATGCCTTGTTTGTTGAGCTTACGGAACTTGGTATTACGATCTATGCAGCTCGTTATTGACAGACTTAACGACGACTGTAAAGAGTCATTTAAAACAGGCGAAGAGGAATGGGACTTAGAAATAAGGTGCAAGTCCATATAACTTCGCTGGGATCGGCGTTTCTGGATTAGAGAAACGTAAAGTAAGTTCACCGATTTGAAAAATACCTGAATCTTCACGGTCAAAATACCTTGATCCGCACAAGCATGTTTGTCTATAGCATTTGGTAACAAATTCATTTTGTTCTGTTTTCTTTTCTTTCTTATGGTCCATCAGAGGTTGAAGAAAATACCTAAGTAGAAATAAATATGCTATGCTTAAGAAAAAAATATCACAATTCGCGTTTTTGTAAATGCGGTTATTTGGGATTTCGATACACTTTTCAAAAATTCTACTCTATCTATACTGATGGTAATTTGCTCATTTTGAAATAAAATTGTTTCGAATGCAGTGAACACAATGATTTTTATAATACACTCATACCAATCTTAAGCATAAAAACTATGGGAAATTACAATCATAAAATTTAAACTTCTTAAGATCTTGTAAAATTTAATTTTTAGAATTACAATTATAGTCAGAATATAAGAATGTCCTATTTATAAGTACTCTACAACTTTTAAAGTTATAAATTCAGTAGATTTTATTCAAGACGTAACTAAATTTCAGTACGCGTCTTGAAAATGTACGACTGGCTATAGTAGAGTCTTAACTATTTCTAAAAATAAACGAGATATCTGAATAAAACATATTCCGCATATAGATGCATATGTAAATAATTATGTAAATTATAGTTACTCATATCCATTTGTTCGGTTTTAGAAAATCATATATTGAAATAAACCACCGCAGTATAAAGAGGAAAAGCTGCTGAGTTCTACAATGACGGCCTTCGAAAGACCAAGAAACAGTGGGACAAATGTATCACTCTGGATGAAGATTATGTAGAAAATATAAGAGAAATAAGCAACAATAAGGTTTCTTATCGAATATTTTTAATAAAAATTAAAACTTTATGATACCCTGAGATAATTATCAAAACTTTAAGGTATGTGTGAGGTATGGTTTTGTGAAAATTAACTAATCAATATTAGTAATTATAGTTTACAACATTGTGTGTATAAGAATCAAATGATATGTGGAATAAATTTTATCTAGATACCTCGGGTATTTTGAGTAACACATAAAAACTTTACTGTTAATTCTTCTTAAATGCAACTAATGATTATTAATTACTTATACAAAATTATTTTTGTATATAAGTATGATTATCTTTGCATTAACTAATTTTGCATGTTGTGGAAATTTAGAGAGGAAGAGGCAAGCTTCGGTGTCGTCCTTGTCACTCTATCGAGTTTTAAAATTACGAAATTTTTACCAATTGCCGTTATGTAGCTTTTTAGTGCGACGTTAATAAATAATCACGATCACATTACATAAACTGGTAGACAAATTTACAGATATCTAAATGTCAAAATACGATTTAAATTATTTTTACTTTAAAAAAAAGCGAAGATACTTAAATTTGAATAAAATAATAGCTCATTTTTTTCTCGTCGAAGACCTCTGAATAATCTTAATTCATGATCACTTATAGAAGACATTGTTCGAGTAACAAGTTTCCCTACTCATTTCAGCTTACACCACTTGACTTCAAAAGTCATCTGTATTTGTACCTCGTAGACTAGAAACTCCTCCTCCAGAGATATTTTGTGAGATCTAATAATCAAGATCTGCGATGGATGGAACATGGGACTTTTTTTTCTCCCTCTTCTTGATGGTTCTTTTCATTAACGCCATCTGTTGAGATGGAGGGAGGAAAAATTCTGATATAACCCTGATGATTGGCTGCAGACGTTTGTTCTCAGACGCTCGTGTCGTTAAAGGTACGTGAATTAACTCTTCGGATGAGATTTGAAGGAGAAACACGGAATGATTACGACATTTTTTTCCCCTCCTTCTCTACTTCCTTGTGAATAGCTTCTTTTTTGTACTAATCGAAGAAGGGGCTATTTCTTCGCAAAATGACTATGCGCTGAAATTACGTAGTACTTAATTTTCCGCAATATTTATCAAATAAATCATGCTTGTTCCATAAAAATAAATATATTGCCTTAAATCCTTTCGCGACGAGCAGCTCAACAACCAGACCGCTCTCTATGGACGGTGAGCGTATGGGATGCAATTTTAGTGGAGAAGGACAATTTGAACCGGTAAACCTAACAACGGAAAAAAATTCACTTGAATTAAATTTATTTAAACTTTGAATAAAAATTTAATTCGCACCAATTACAAGTATGATGAATAAAATTTAATAATAGCTAATTAAGAATAAATAAGTAAATATAATAACTAAATAATAATAAAATAGTAAATAAGTAAATTAAATAAGAAAAGTAAGTAAATTAAATAAGTATAAATAAGTAATTAAATAAACTAATCAATAAGAAATAAGTAAGTTAATAAACTAATCAATAAGAAATAAGTAAATAAATGAACTAATCAATAAGAAAGAACTAAATAAATTAACTATTTAAAAAATAAATTAATAAATTAATAACAAAAATTAAATTAATTAACAAATTGAAAAAATTAACAATATATTGAAAGATTTAATACTTAAAAAATAATTCTAAATAAATAAATTAATTAATTTATAAATAAATGAAGGAACTAATGGTAAATATTTTGAATATATCTAAAATAAAATAAAATTAATAAATATAAATTTAATTCGCATTAATTCATTTTATTTAAATCGTCTAATCCAAATTCATTTGCTGTACATCCTGGTATAGAGTCAATTTAAATGATTATTCATATATGATACACCCGGCAATGAAATAACGTTTCCGACCTATGCATGAATGGATGAGTAACTCACGCACTTCGAAAGAATTTGAAAATCGACAATGGCATCAATCATCTGCGCTTACTAAATATATTTTTGTAATTTTGCAGAAGCCAGCAAGCTTCTAAACTTTTGATCTTTCTAATATCTTAAAGAGAATAACTTCGATTGCACTTGCGCTATCTAGTGGTTCTCCTGTTAAACTAATGATCATGTCACACTCTGCATTGCTTCCGTCGAGTCATAGGTTGGATCCCAAGTGTCACTTAAGCCTCGGCATGTAGCGGGGCTGTTGCCTGTCGAATCTCAAGTTCTCCCATTGGAGAATAGGGCAATTCGGAGAGAGAGGTCCAAGCTCAGATGACATCCTCGTCACTAGATCGAGACTCAAAATTATGAGATCCGTCACTTAAGCCGATGTTAATATACAATGAATCAATCATAAAATAGGAGTTTACTTTCTTTTGGTAGGTAGTAAAATTATGACCCCCGAGCATCCCGCACTTCTCTTTCTTTCCTATGGGCTTACAGTTTTTGGTAAACATGGGTAACATGCCTCAGAGTTACCTTAGGAATTCTTCACTGTTTCCAGCCCTCCTTCTTCTCAATCAATTTTTATCTTTTTTGTCCAGAATTTTTCAAACATCTAGATCATAATTACACTTTGTTTGGAGCAGCATAGTCATGTTTAGCTCTTGCGTCCATAGACTCGAAAGCCAATCACGTACTTGGTTTCGCTTCGCATAATTACTTTATTAAATAACATTTAAGGGAACATAATACCTTCGTAGCTTCAAGAAGTCCAGTTTTTCAATTCTTTTAAAATTAGAATATTTAGAACATTTTAAAGCACACCACGTCGAGAAAGCCGTTGATAATTACTTTTTTAGTAATATGGACATTTGTTGTGAAAGTTAGCTGTGGGACATGAATTTGTATTTAAAAAAGTATGTACCTTTTGTATTTTGAAGAGAACCAGGTTCTTTGTACGATATTTTTTTCCCTCGTTTTGAGTAAAAATTTGTTGTGATATTCTATCATTCCCATTCATTTGCAGGTGAATAAAATATTATTACTGTTTTTTGGCAGAGATTTTTAAGCATGTTTTCATCTAATGTATAAATTTGAAAGTCTTATTTTTTGATAGTCTATCCTATATAAATTTGTACTGTTAATCGTAAAACTTTTAATTCTGTAGGATGATTTGCTGATGCGTCAAAGGAGCCAAATGCCCTTAATGCCATTTTTTTTTTTAAATTTCGGATGATATTTTAAAAAAAAAACCTTTCTTTTTTCACAATTGTCAGTGTTTTTCAATATATTTCACAATTATTCTCAAACTGTTTCCGCTCAAAAGAACATTATAGTGAGATTCCTACAGCAATACAATGTTTTGAAGTCGATTAAAAAGAAACGGAGCCATATTAGTTTTTGTTCCAGATCAAATCTGATATAAAATTGAATGTTTATTTGTTGATCTGTTGATTCTTTGTAACAGTCTATCTCTTGATCAAATAACCCAACAACCAAAAAAGTAGGAATTGTTATAGGGCTTAAAGAAACTGGGGAAAACATCAATTAGTGGATTTCATATAATATTAAATTTCATAGTTTTTAGATTGATTTGATTGATTGTTTATTAACATCACAATTAGAATCAACACGAGGGTCAATGACGACGTGTCCCATAGTTTTGAACCTTGATCAAAGGGAGAGAACGACTCCTGAGCTGGTACTTGCCTCCCTAAAATTCCACACTAACCCAATGTGAAGTCTTGGAGCATCGGCTGATTTAACATACACCAGCCCTGTTACACGGCGAGACTCTAACCATGGCTAGGGAGCAAGAACACTGCCGCGATCTCGTAACTGTGCTCATTCCACTACAGTGGTCGCACAGGGTCAAAAAGACATACAAAAATTAGAAGATGGGGAAAACGTATCCTATGACGGGTACAGATAGAGATAAATACAGGGGCTTTGGCATTTTCGTCTTTTTATTCCCGCTACTTTGAAAGCTATACATTACATAACTCCGATCAGCATGCTTTTGATGTATATAAAATCACATGCACACATATGACAGCATGATCTATCTATCCTTCCACTCATTTATTCCTTCATGGTTTTATTTTAAGAAATTACCAATACAAAGAACGGTTATTCCATCTAATTTATTATAAAAGAAATTAATTAATTCTCTTTTATACATGAAATTAATTTGAATAATTATGCCCCCTACAGCGAGATACTGCCAACGAAATAAAATTCAGATTAAAACTAGTAGTTTTATTAATAATAATGAAAAATTTTGAAGATCTCTATAAAACTTATTTAATTTCGTTGCTTTCAAAATGCGAACTTAAAATCAAAATTTGATATTTATATGAAAAGTATGGTAGCTAAATGAAAGTGATTTCACTCTCCTAATAATAGAGAAATAGCTTCAATTAATTTTCGTAATCAAATTAGATTGCAGAATCAAACATATAAACCGCATCTTCAAATTCAAGTTAACAACTCTACAAATTAATTCTAAAACTATGAGAAAAAGAATAAAGTTTTACTGCCCCACACACATTTCCAAGAATTTCATATCAAATAATCTTATATATAAATTTCAATGTTTGTCACTTTGACCCGTTTTGCAAACTCACATCATTGGTCGTATCGCCCCAAAAGATTTTGAGGAACTTCGATCACGTTTCGAAAGAGTCGTATGAATATTCTCACAAAAAAATTCAAATTAATTTTCATTGAATTTTTTTGAAAACCCACTTTTACAACATTTTCCACCCCACCAACAGATGAAAATAATACTGATTTCATAAAAACGTCTTTTTTTAATTTAATATCTCAAAATTATTTATTCAATTAATTGTTTTACTTTTTCGTTATTTTCATCCATGTTTAAAAGATTCTACTTAATGATGTTGAAGCGAAGTTTTTGTATATTTTGCGGGGTAGCTCTCGGAAAACTGCAATTCTTAAGAAATCACGATTCTTGCAGCATTTGAGGAAAATGTAAATTAATTAGCCTATGTCTGGTGGGTTTTTGAAAATAGCATTTCAAAGTGTCGATAATTTTGGAATTTTGAAAAACATTTTAAGTCGATTCATCCAGGACTGTATTCATTCGGTATAGGGAATTCACATTTAGTCCTTTTTTAATAAAAATTAGGAACAATTCAAATGATTACTTGCAATAATCACTGGCAATTTAATTAAAATTACTGAAAATATTGTTTAAAAATTGGTCATAAAAATTGTTATGCATCCAGCTGGATCATTATAATTTTCCTTAAAATGAGTGGTCTTACCAAATAGTCATATATATATATATATATATATATATATATATATATATATAATTAAGTTATCTGATTGGCAGACGAAATTTTTACAGACACATTAGCAACCTAACTAGATGAAAGGCAGAACATTTTTTACAAAATATCTGATTTCAAATTATTACAATAATACTAATAATTATGTTATCAGAACCCATATTTTAACATAATTTAATAAGTATTGAAAGCAAAAAAAAATATAATAAACTCATCTGACGTGGATATCGAATACAAAAAGCGTTCACTCTGAGTTTCAGATTACGTAACATAATAGACAAGACATTTTGTTTTAATAAAACGCAATAGATCTTTCAGTATACAAAATGGATACACTAGATGTTATATGCTTGTAACGCCCACTCTTCATTACTTAACTCTACCGACATTTTAAAGTTCAATTAAATAATAAACAAAGTCACAAATCAAACTGAAAAAAAAGACAGCAGAGTTTATTAACTGTTCAAAGAATATGTAAAGTCATTTTTTCTCGAATGTCTTAACTCCCTAAAATCCTATTTTATAACTAAACAATAAATTTAAAGCGTAAACAATCACTGGCACCTTGAGAAGATACTTCTTGAATACAGAGTATGTGACTCCTGTTACTCTAACCAGGAATTCCTTCTAACCAATTTCACTACAAACTCTTCATTTCAATAATTCATTCCAATTTACAAACATTTTTCAGCCTTCCTCCTCATCATCTGTCTCTCTTCTTATTCATTACAAATATATTTCCTTTACATATAATTAACCTTAATTTAATTCATTTCACTTTTCATATTCATCTAATTTTCTGAATAATATTTCATTTGTTTGGAAAGAAGTTAAAATTTTATGCTATTCAAATTACAAAATGCTCCTAAGGTAAATGAAGAGAAAATCATGTATACTCGAAAGTCATATGTTTAAAAATATAACTGTAAAACTTTAGAACATGCACTTTAGAAAAAAGAAACGTGGAAAAAGTGTAGAACTCAAAGGGAAAATTTCAGATACCAATTATGAATTTCACATTAATTTCTCACTTCTTGTTATTTTCAGTAGGACAAAAAAGAGTTTTGGGAAGGTATACTTAAGGTTACTGAGACTTTAAAATACTTCACATCTCTCACTTTTTTTTTGTTGCAATTTTGCTGTTGAAAACTAGAGGACACTTTGCTGAATCTATAAATACATTATTTACGAGAACTGGATGAAAAAATATTGAAAATATTTTCATTTAAGCAGTAAGAAAACATCTGTCACAGCAGAGAAAATTATACATGCATTTTCATTTTTCTCAAACTTTCTTTTTCTTTTTTTAGGTTTTTTGTACACTTTCCTCAAAATTAACTTTTCTCATAATGTTGATATTTCCCACATTGTAAAATGATGTTATTTGCTATACAGTGATATAAAATATTTTTTTTCTAATAATCACTCACAAATTTTAATTATTGCTTAAAATTTGTTGAAAACTAAGCGTAATTTTATCGTAAAATGCAGCATTTTAAATATTATATTAACAACATATTTTAACATTATAATTATGTGTAGTGTAGTAAATATAATGTTATGATAATAAGTACTATGTAAGATGTTAAAGTTATAAGTGAAGTGGGTTTATGCAAAATGTACCGAAAGATAGCAACTTACAAATATGAATGCAGCTATTAGTTATTAATTGTTCAAATATAATTATTTATTCATACAAATTTGATTTCCTCTATATAAGTGTGTATATATTTACAGATATCGCAGTGGTAAGATATGACTTCCATTAGTTCTAATTTAAAAAGTTGGGAATAATTCATAATTGGCATAGCATGAGCTCAATTTTACTTGACAAATACTCTGGAACTGGATTAATGATTTTGTCGGATTGTTAAGAACTAGTATAGTTTTAATGGAAATACTAAAGATAAATCACTCTCTAAAAATCAAACAATTAAAACATGTATTTAATGTGAGCGTTCCAAGCGTGAATAGCTGATATAAATATCCCATAAATTATTTCATCATTCTATCAAAAGAAAATTAAATTAAAACAATTAACATTAAATTGATTGAATGTTATTGTATAGATAAAAAAAACTCAGCACAAAAGAAAAATTAATACTGCAAGCAGATAGAAAACAAACAAAAAACACTACAGTGAGAAGAAAACTGACAATTACTATACATACTGGTCGAAAATGGGAGCATCACTCTAACTCGACTTAGTGGTTAAGTTCAACAAATTCCCAAATGTACACGTAATAAAGTAAAAGTGAACTGCTCGATAAGTGCCGAACCTTCGAATGCCGGGTTAACGAGTGGTTATATGTATTGCAACCACTGTAAGAACGAGTATATATAACAGCCATACTGAGTAATTATATTACGTTTAGACTTATTAAAAACTTTTTTATATTTTATTCGATACAAACCTCTTCAAATTCCTAGTTATAATACTTTAATTTCAATAAATGAAATCAAATAGAATATCTTTTCCTTGCATCAATACAGCGATAAATTCGGTCCGATATTTAGGTTGCCAAGCTCTGCAATTCTCTATTTAATTTGAGTTTATGTATTTAAATAAACCTTAAGAATATCATTCTGCTTCAGAACCATCATGTCTTAATGAAGATGGTGACGGCACTTTATCACCAAATCACGTACTTCTAGCATATTATTGATATGCGTGCAAAGACTTCTTGAATGAATTTAGAATTAGAAATGTAATTACTGTTCGCAACATACTTCATTACATTTTTCAGTTTCTGTTTAATTCCTGAGTAAATGAGAGAAAGATATGGAAAGATTTCTAGCTTTCGATTATAATGCAAAATCTTCAGCAAAGGAGGACTTATGAGTTAAAACATTTTTCATTAGAGACTATTATGTGGGGTGATTCTTGTAAAGACTGTCTTTGTTATAATCTTTCAGAACTTTGCGTCTTGGCGAAAGATTCTTTCTCACCAAGTTTGTAAGTCTTCTTTGTTTATATTTTCCTACCAGACCATATTAGATTCTTAATTGATTGTATTAAGGAGTTGCCAGCCTCTCTCATATAACTGGTAAAAACCAGAAATCCAAGCTTAAGAAACATATAATTATTTTTATGTTTAAGTTGCAATTGTAGAATAATTAAGATGTGTGAAGATTTATAAACCAAATTATATAGAATTTGACTGATTTTAAAAACATTAATTTCAAATTTTGGAATTATCACTCTTCATCTAAATTTATGATGGACGACATTAAATAAAAATCTATTTTGAGATAGAAAAAAAATGTCACAATATTAAAATAGGTTCATGTAGTGACAACACACAAATTTATCAATCATTTTGCCTCTTAAAAATTCTAAAATATTTTACAAACAAGTAATTTTAAACTTATAGAAGTAATGTTTAATAAGAATTTAGCCATACAATATATGACACAAAATTAAAAATATATTCTGAGTGGTAAAAAATATTTCTGTAATTAGAAATGAACAGCATTTTAAAATTTATTGATAGTTATAGCATAATGAGGTCAAAATACATAAAAAAGTATTTGAACATTTCATAATCTGAAGAAATTTGACAAGTTTATGAGCTACTCTGTCTTCAGGAGTAGGCTACCTTAGGACTGCAAGTGCAAAATTTATCAATACTAAGCCAACAAATTACTGAAAATACAAAAATAAGTTTGAAAACTTAAATGTTAAGCGTACAAATGATAAAAGAAATGTAATAAACATAAGCCAAATAATAGAATTAAAAGGTATAACTATTGATGCAGTGAAGCTAACGGTCCTTAAACTCAATTATTCTTCTTCAACCAAATTTACTGTTTTTTTCCCTCTTATGGGTTCGAGACAAAACCCAATAGTCTTACAGGAACGCAACCAATGAAGAGCGTTTCTCATTCTCTTCTGGCTACCCACCGAAGATATGGTGAAATATCCTTGCTTAGAAGCTAATCGAGTCAAGAGTTGACAGAAGGACTAAAACTCTTCTTCAGAACTGGTTAATGACATTCACATAGACAGTGTAATTGGAGTTGTAACTTCCAGAGTTTAAGCAATGAAAACAATCATCTCACTATGTTATCAACATATTAAAAGTCGACCGTAACTTCGACACTTGCGTCATCCTTGCCTCATCATATGCATGTTTCAATTGTAATATCATTAGTTAAGAATTATTATAATTAATTGATTCCACTGTGATTTGTCTTCAGCACACTCAAAAAATGTCTTGTACTCTCTATCTTTCTCGCTCTCTGAATTAAATCCTTACTACTATACAAATTACAATAAATTATATTGCTTATCTGAGGAAAGGGAATTGGTTCATATTGTTGCCGTGACCAGGATACAGACACGCGTTAAGTGAGCCGGTTTGCTAAAACCGTTATAACATGGGAACACCGTGATTCCTAAACACACAAGATAAAACAAAACCTCAACAGGAAAGGAACAAAAATCGATATGTGTAAAAAAATGTGAATTTATCCACATTGAACAGAATTGAAGATTCAAATTTATTATGAAATATGATATGAAAATCTGGCAAGAGAAGAACTAATTGAAATTTGCTCCCCACTAAATGAACTCGGTTGAAAATTAGAAGGTCTTTAGCTGTATTGACTGTATTTTGCTGTATACACTGTATTTTTTAAATCAGACATCCCTATAAGCAGAACAGTGTATAATTCAAGAACAAAAAACATCAAATCATAAGAGCACTGGATATTAGATGATTAAATATGTGATGCAGAGTTTTGATTCACGTCCTCAATTTATTGAGTATAACATGATGAGAAAAATATTTATCTTGAAGGAATTTTATTGTAATCCAGAATATCGTCTTATTTCTACATTGAAAATTATATCATTGATACATTGACCTGAAATAGTTAAGAAATTTAATTTCAAAATACTTCAACATATGACCAACATTTATCCCTTTCACTACCACTGGAGCATATATGACCCGCATGCAGTTTCAAAGACTCTATTGGATAAAAATACGTTGTAATAATATGAGTTCATGTCCCCCTGGTATCTTTTTGTAATTCTGAAATTTTTAAGTAATTTTTTTGAATCGAAAACAGCAGAGTCTTTTCATAGTAAATGCTCCCTGGGCAATCTACCAAAATGCGGTATTTTTAACTATCTCTCGTCTCGGAGTTTAGTTGCAGTTATAACATTTTTATTGTACTGTTTATAGTAATAGATAATACGATACATAAGTGTCCCAGGGTATGTTTTGATGGGACTTAATTGTCCCATTGGTAACGAAAATATTTGTTAAAGCTCTCTTCTTAAGATTTTAAGTTTTTTTTTCCCTTTTAGACCGGTTACTATCATGAGTTACCGGAAATAATTGTGAGCTGAAAAATTCAGCATATATTTAATAAAACGGATTCAGATGATGAATTGGAAGATTCAGATGGAAACTTCGAATATAATAGTCGTGTAAGTACTAGCAGAATAGCAGATGTTTACACAGTGTCAAAGAGGGGGAAAAGGGCATGTTAAAAACTGTGTATGCTATGTGCAAAATTGAATTTTGCAAAAATTATTTTGTATTATATCATATATGATTATTGATTATTTTATTATATTTTTTTCAAAATTGATCAAAGTAAAGAACAGAGCTTTCCACTAATTTTTAATCATTATTTCAACACATCCAAACGTAAGTGTTCCACTAAAACATAACCAAAGGGACACATATATCGCACATATCCTTCTCCCCCTGGCTAGTTTTTTGCAGAATTTTACCAATATTTGTATTATAGTTTATGTATTAAAGGGCTAGTTTTATTCCTTTAATCAGATGAAAACATTTTGGTAGCAAAGTTAAGAGATTTATCATATCTCTATTTAAAAAAGTGCGAGAATTATTTTTTTAAAAAAATAAGCTAATTTTAGTATTTCTAGATCAATATATTTATTTGGTTGAAGAACTTCAAATGAAATTACAAAACACATTTAAAGGTTATAATTTCACTTATTTTCCCCTACACAATTTTTTTTAAATTTATTCAGCTGTATAAGATCATTTCTCAAACTCATTAAAATATTTTTCCCCCTAGCAGATAAACATTTGTCTCTTTCATCATTTCGATTTATGCAAAAATGACTTCGAATTATATTTTCTCGATTGATGTTTTTGGAAACAAACAGAGTATTCCTACTGTTTTCGAAGAAGTTGGATTATTTATCTGTGCGTGTTTGCGTGCACGCGCGTATGTGTATGTAGGAGAGAGAGATAGTCAGAAAATAAAATAAAAATTAGAAGAATAATAAGAGAAAAATATTTCTCTGTATCTTAAAATTTATGCCATAATTAATATAAATCATTGATTTACGATTCAGAAATTGTGATAAAAGGTGATGATTATGGTAAAATAACTAAAATTAATAATGGATGCTGCAAAAATATTTTCTCCGTGACAGAATCGGACACAACGCATAAATTTTTAAAGACCCTTTATAACAATTTGAAGAACTGCTCATGAATATTTTGCTATTCTAATTCGTCCGCTGGTTTGTTCAACTTTATCTTATTTAAAGAACTTATCGAAAAAAAAATCTCTATTTCGGATATCAAAATAATTCGAGAAAACCAAGTTCATGATTTTTTTTCTAGAATTAATTCGTTAAGGAAATCAAAATACTTAAAAACAGAAAACGAATGCTCCATTTAAATTTTATATAAGATTTTCCAATGAACACCATTATCCATTAAAAATGCCAAATGACTGAAATTAAATTCAATATATATTTGCGTAAAGTTATTTTCTTTTAATTTTGAAATTTTGTATTAATGTTTGAAACTTAGTAAAAATATCATTGAGAATTATTTTATTTTACTCTCCGATAATCATATATTTCTTGGATTTTATAGCTTTTATCTTTTAAGTTTCTTTGATAAAGAACCCTTAGGTGTTTATTGTATCAAACCCGAGATGAAGCTTCCCTGCAATGTTTCGAAAATGAAGAACAAGATACATTTACAGAGACTTCATCATTCAACCAAAGAATATTTAAGCATCTTTTGCCTTGACGACGGACTTAACGATCATTTTGGCGACTTGGTAAGAAACTTGACGAGATTGTTGACAAATCAAAAATTCCGGAAAATGCTGGAATATTGGCGAAATCTCCATTGGGAAGAAAATTAAGGACTTTTGCTGAAATTTCTCTGTGACGTCACATTTGTCCGAAGCGCCTATGAGTAGCGAAGAGATAAAAAGTCTTGTTCTTAAATACGAAATGCATTCTTGAATTGACAAAACCGATGCAAAATGCTCCGATGTCCAGCACATGAGGATCGAAATCATCCGAAGGCATTCTGTGTTATTGAATATGTGAATCTTCTCTGAAATAAGTGATGAAGATTAGCATATACTAAAATATAGGACTATTTCCGGTGAATTTTGGAGAATATGGGGAAAACAATGCAGAAAATAAACAATTTCTTTCTAGAATCTTTGAATTTGGAAATGAGTTCACACTCATCTGATGTCTCATACGGTAGAGTGAAGAATGGAAATAAAAATATAACATCTGCATCGTCTACCTTCTCTTAGAGCTGAGTAATGCAGTTAATACTTTTATTGTTACATCATATTAAAACTTTATGATTATTTTATAATCACCCTGAACAAATAATGAAAGATAACACAGGGCAAAATCTGTTAAGAAATTAATGTAAATATTCGCATCAGTTGATTGCTAAGAAATTGAATACTCTGGAATTAAAATGAAGTTGATAATTAAGTTATTTTGAAGTATTCTAAAGGAGAGACGAGAAGCAAAATATACAAATGATGAATAAGTAACATCATGTCGTTTGGTCGAGAGAGTATTCACTCACGTGATCTCTCATCTATATTTATTTACGTCACAGAAGAAAACAAAATTTAGTTCTAAATACTAAGTTCAATGCTAAGTTATTAACCTTAGCCTGTAACAACTTTCATCGGATATATTTCGAGACATCTTATTCATTTATTGTTATAATACATTATTACTCAGTTATTTCATAGGCCTAACTTTCTAGTCTTACTATTACACTGCTGTGCTCACTCAACCTCCCTTCGTCTTTTTCCTGTACTGCTTCGCTTTCGATCTACTAGGACCACTCATCATTTCAATTGCAAAGATTTAAGAGTTGGTGATGTGATACAAGAATATTCAGTTATTTGCACATGTTGTTAGGTTGTTCATCACATCTGCTGAAAATCCCATCATGTATATGGAAGTTTTAAGGGGAGAATGCCAGCTCAGCAGTCACACTTTACAGCGACTCGAAATTATGAGATTCATCGCCAATAGCTAAGTTGCTTCTAAGTGCGCGTTAAAAAATAATCAATCAAGGTATCTGATATGTATTCCGTTACAGCCAACAACATTTAAACACTAATATAGCTCATTTGCAGAGTGAAACTATTCCGATAAAATCAAAAATTATATTATTTTTTCGCAAAATGATTTAAATATGCTTTGAAATAGATATAACGCTACTCATCAAATTTTTGAATTTGTCTCTTTATTTTTAGCTATGATTTTGCGAAATATATTATTTGTTTATTTACTTTTAGTTGTAATTTTGGAAAATATTTGTTCATTCAATTTCAGTTATAATTCTGCGAAACATCTTATTTGCTTATTTAAAAAGGAAAAGGAAACAACATTTAAGTTATTCCAAAGCAAAAATATGTGTTTTCGAAAATTATACGATTTAATAGAAAGGGGGAAAGTAAATGTTTTTTCGTTATTATTTTATTTTTGGTTAATTTCTGACTTATATTGAGGTAATTGCTCTATGTTTTCATATCTCATTGCAAAATAAATCTATTAGTTATCTTTTAAACCTAAATATAACGTATCTCTTATTTTATAATTTTCATTGACAATAGCTCGTCGTTAACTATTATAAAACACGAATATTCCGCTCTAGAATGTTCGTATAGTTATAAAAACAATTAACATTTTTAAACAATTGCCTTCCGTATTACTAGTTACAAAAACATTCAAACGCCTCTTAATCTTCAGCCATTTCTGTGATCCTTACAAGTATCAAGCGAAAAAGTAGCTCTTCACGAAGCAATTCTTGGAGATCTAATAATAAAGAACTACGATAGATGGAACTATACTTTTTTGCCTTTATTTCTTGCTGGAAGGTTTCATTAATGCCATCTGTTGTGATGGAAAAAATGTTCAGATTACGCTGGTGATTGGATACAAACGTTTGTTCTTCGGAGTTCGTATCGTTAACTCTCCTTTCAAGGAGAATTAACTCTCGGATGAAGTTTGAAGAGGAAACACGGGATAATGTTTTCCTTCTTTCTCAATTTCTTTAACTACATAAGTTTGTCTTTCAGCCAATCAGTAACGGATCTTTTTCTCCGATGAATTTCTTTCTCAAAACGATTGTGTGCTAGAATCGCATCATTCGCGAATTTTGGTAGTTTTTTTTACGTTAATATAGAAATGCGTAGATCGTAAAGGAATTATATCACTCTTTCAAAAAATTTAGTCAATAATGTACTTTTGTAAAATTTCACTTTTCTGTTTTTGAATAACATTTCTATTTCAAAGTTTTGGTTCATGACTTTGTCTTCATTCCGTGTTCGATTAACGAATACTCATATTGTAATACCTACTTTGATATAATGCAGAAGTATTTTTTTATTGATTTAACTTAGGTCGTAAGGAAATGAATATGCACATGGATATATAAGTAAAACACAACCTGTGAATTACTCAGATTCATTGATTAAATGTTTTTACCTTCATTGTTTTTACAATAGCAACATTTCAGTTTTTAATTAATGAAAACTGATATTGTAATAACTACCTTAATAAAAAGCTGTAGTATTAGCTTTCTTAACTTAATATGAGTCGCAAGGAAATGATTATACATATAGGTACGTAATTGAAACTTAACCTATAAATTACTCAGATTTATTGATTGAATGTTTTTTACCGTTTCATATGTATTGGTATATAGTTGAAAAATAACTTATAAATTACTTCGATTTATTAGTGGAATGTTTTTTACAGTCTCACTCGGTAGCAACATTTCAATTTGTAACTAAAAAAAACTATTATTGCAATAATTACTTTGATATAATGCAAAAGTATATTTTTTTTATTTATTTAACAGGGTCATAAGGAAATGATTATACATATGTATATATATTAGTAAACATAAACTATAAATTACTTAAACTTATTAAATGAATATTTTTAGCGTCTCATCCAGAAACATTTGATTTACTACGTCAAAAATTATATTTTCAAATGAAATACGTATGTTAACTAAATTTAAGGACAAGTAGTACTCTTTGTACACAAAATTCGAGACCTTATTTCATTAACATAAACGAAACTTGCCAGAGTGAGAAGAATTATAGTCTAAATCAAATGTTTTAATCCAAATATTTCATTTTATATTACATTTTATTATGTATATCATATTCTTTGAATGCACCCTATATATTGAAATAAAATAATAAGGAAACGAAAGTTAAGTAATTATAATTGAAATACTTAATCGTAAACATTTTGTTTGCTATTAAATATATTTAATACCCTTTAATGCAGGAGTATATATATCTTTTTTATTTATGCTTCTCTAGCATTGAGAGTATATGAGTTGTTTGGTGCTGCTCAAAGTAAATTCAACTCTATGACACTATAAAAAGCTCATGAGCAAAGAAAAACTGTAAAATTATAACATATTTATATATTTTAAACTGAATAATTCTATTCTTCATTATAAAGTTGGCAACATGAAATTGATGTTCTTTTATACATCTTATATGACATTTTATATATAACATTTCATTATAAATTTTATAAATTATAATGATATTTACCATTGAATTTCATAAGCTAATGCATAATTACCTGGTTTTATTTAATAGGTTACTGTTCTCAAGTGGTTGTCAAGGTGTTCGTCGTACATTCTGTTTCAAATTTTATTTTTAGGGTGCATTATTCCTGATAATATTTTTTCATAAAAGTAAGCGTATCTGAATATTTATGACACGAATAACAGATTATTGTTCAGCGCGAGATATTTTTCTATGGAAATGTATAATTTATAAGAGTCCAACTCTTTAGGTTGGACTTCAAATTGAAACTCTATGAATTCCATTTTAAAATTTGCTGGCAGACTATCTTTATCCGCTACAAAAATATAGAATAAAAATATATTTGTTTCTTTTTTCGAATATCCTAAAATTTATTTTTAATTTTTTTGTCAAATAGCATCGTAGGGCGACGTATTTTTTCTCTATTCTTAGGAAGATGTTCGGCCAAATTAGAGAAATGCACAAATTTGTTTGTATTTTTTTGGGGTAAGTCACAACTTCGATTTAATATAGAACACCTTTATGGTATGAAACAATATACAGATAAGTTGGTGTTTACCTTGATTACACGTATTTAAAATAATTTACATGCGCAGTGGAATCTACTAAAGAAACTGAATCTGCAAGCGCATCGGCCTCATCAAATTCTCGTGCACGTTTTGTTTTCGATAACATAAGCGATCTAATTTCATTAAGCATAACATAAAATCTTTCTAAAATTTCACCTCACTTATATTAAGTATGTGAATTAATCATATTTATCATCCAAGCTTTTAATATATATCGGGAATTCCTTATAACGACTATATGCATAACAAAAATAATTTTTATACCTTTCAGATTGCAATATTAGAATATTTATAAAAAATTTAAATAGAGATAATTAACTTACTTAAAGTACTTAAATATTAAAATATTTAACACTAACTAATCAACAGGTATTGGGCACTAGGACAGGCGACGATTTGTGGAATTCCATACCTAAGATACCTTGATTTTGTGACATATAACTTTTCAAATTATTAGTATAACTCAGACTTTCTGTGTGTCTAATATTTCAATCATTCTATAGAACAATAAAAGTAATTTTTTGAAAGAATGTTTGTTTTATCTCTTAGTCTAATATGGAAAAAATTTGTATGATATACACTCATGGACAAAAAAATTAGAGCACCAAAAAATAATTGCAGGATCGTAACGAAACTTGGCATGATGGTACATGTCGGGAAGATATGCAAACGATTAGAAATGCAGCGTGATTGCGCATTACGTATAGCCGGTAGAAGGCATTTAACGTCGTTCTCCGTGGAGTATAAAACAGGTAACCAAAGCTTGTTTGAGTGTGATGAATCATTTGCAAAGGAAGAGCTGAGATAGACATGCCACTACGCCATTTTCAAAGACAATAAGAGCAGCTGTCGCAGTTTGAGAGGAGGAGAATCATTTGCATTATGGAAGCTGGGAAGAAGCTAGGCGAGTAGCTCGTCAGTTAGGCCGCTCTGATTGTGTTGTGAGGAGGTGTTGGGACCAGTGGATCCAAGAGATGTCATTTATATGAAGACCAGGCTCAGGACGCACTCGACAGACCAGTCGTCTAGAAGACCACCACATCGTAAGAAATGCATGCGTACAGCCAACTGCTTCATCAGCCGCCATCCAGGCACAGGTAGCACCTTCACTAGGGGCCCCTGTGTCTTCTCGAACCATACGAAGGCGCCTGGCTGAAGGACATTTGGGATCGTGGCGCCCATTACGTGTGCTGCCCTTGATGCCTCTGTTTGGAGTGGTGCCGCGCACGAGGAAACTGGACTGCAGCGGAATGGAATCAGGTCGTCTTTTGCGACGAATCCAGATTCAATCTCAGCAATGATGACAATCGTATTCGTGTGTGGAGACCCCGTGGTGAACGCCTCAATCCAGCCTTTGGCTTACAGCGACCCACTGCTCCCACAGCTAGTGTGATGGTATGGGATGTCATTGCCTACGACACACGGTCACCCCCTAGTATTGATCCGGGGCACCATGACAGCCCAGCGGTATGTCCATGACATCCTGCAACCACATGTATTGCCACTCATGCAACGGCTCCCAGGAGCCATTTTTCAACAGGACAATGCTAGGCCTCACATGGCAAGGGTGTCACAAGACTGTTTCAGCACTGTTACTACCCTTCCTTGGCCTGCCCGATCCCCAGATTTGTCTCCAATCGAGCTTATCTGAGATCATTTGAGACGGCGAGTTGGGCATCCCACGAGTTTGAACGAACTAGAGGCAAGGTTACTGCAAATATGGAACGAAATGTCTCAAGATATCATACAGAACTTGGTATGCCTCAATGCCCTATCGTATCACATCGTGAATTCGCGTTACTGGGGGTTCAACAGGGAATTAAATACTCCGTTCTTTTGTCTTTTTCTCTGAAATAAATGAGCCTTTTTCTTTTATTTTCTAATCATTTACTTATATCAAAGTAGTCATTACGTATGTAAATTTCGTTTCATTTTGATGATTCCTTCATGGTGCACTAGTTGTTTTGTCCATGAGTATATTTGCATTCCGGCACTATTTTAAAGAAAACTATTAAACACTATGTTTTCAATGTTTTTTCGCTTCTGTAAAGGGTTCTTATGCATATAGTGAACAAAAACGTTTTTCTCTAAGTAATACCTAAGTTTTAAGGTATAATTTCTTATTAAAAAAATTAAATGAATTTAAATTTCCAGAATTATAAACTACAATAATATTTTCAAAGAAAATGTACAGTGATATCGTCAGAAAAAAAGTTGGTTCACTGTCTTTTCTGCATTTTTTCATATGTGATGAGAGATATATTTTGTATATGTAAGAAATCTTTTTAAATGGTACCTAAATTCAAATATGTCTCAAAAATTGTATCTATATTCATTTCCAATTTGAAGAAATACTTTTTGAACAAAAATCGTTTTATAGTTCAATAAAATTTTTAAAATATCATTATTTGGCATACAAAAATCCTAAGTTCTATAAAATAAACATAAGTATCACAAAAAAGAAGTATTAAATTTGATATTTTATTTTCCCCATCATGTCCTGATATCCTTAAATGGACGTGCATCAGTACGTATAAATCATCAATGTTGACACATTAATAGCTCAAGGGAAGATCATAGTTTCTTATGTGGCATAAGAATTTGTACAATGTTCAGAGGGGAACGAGGACACGGCTCATAAAATATGTATTTCGACATAATAATTTTGAATAAATTTTACGGAGTTATATTTTCTTTCAATGGACATTCATACTTCTCTCACTCCACACTCCTCTCTTGGACTACATTGCTTTACTTTTTGTCTACGATCCGTGAGTTGAACACCCCTACTTTAATGAAAGCATCGAATGTTATCTTTTATTCCCATACTTTAAGCAGAATCAGCGAAAACAATCTAATTCAAACAGATAGCATTAACATTGGAAACCTGTATTTAAAATAAATTTAAGCTTTTTTAAGCTCACTCGTTAAAAATATTTAATCCTTTTTAAACAAGGTTGATTCAAATCTCCTCTTTTACGTTTTCCCTCTTATTCTTGAAGCAAATGTGAGATACTTCACTTTTATTAAAATCAACACAGAAAAGGAGGTGATAATTCTATATGATTGGTAATACCTCAGCAAAACAACTTTAATCTTCATCTTAATTTGAACGAAATCCCTAGAAAAATGGGGTTTTTTTTGCAGGATCTTTATTTTATTTTATTCACAGTCGTATTTTTCATTAAGATATTTTGGGAGCATTAAGACGCCAAGGCACGTGTTTCCAGTCAATCGATGATCATCTAGTGATTTCGGGAAACATCAGAAGAATCTAAATGTCATCCCATTTGTCAGATTTATTCGTCTCCGTTTCAATCTAAGCCTCACAGTTAAGTGAAAAAAAAAAAGAGTCCAACAAGCGTGTTATGTTGCAAAATTTTTAAGGAGCCTTGCCTCCAGAATTGGAGCGTATGGACCATTTCAATAAATTTACGAAAATAAATTGTTTTTCCTTTGCGAAGTGCGATATAATTTGATTGTTTTGATGTAACTCTTTCCAATCAAGAAAAGAACGTAATATCGAAAATATCTAATTTTGCAGCAATGTTATGCTTCTCAAGGATTCGTTAAAATGATTTTATCCTTCTAATTAAACTTGTAAGATCCTAGAAATCAATGTTACTTTTCTTAAATACTGGACAAGTCACGACATACTCATTCTTATTTATTAAAATTAGCGTTAGATAGCTGTAGAAGATAAGTAGTCATGATCAGAAACTCGTGACTTGAGTTACTTCCATCAAGTCATCAGTTCAAGACTGGGAATTTTAGAAAACCCACCATGTTCTACGTTGGCATGCAGTGGAAGTTCACAGAGGGAAATACCAGCTCAGGAGTCATCCTCGTTATTTGACTGTGGTTCAAAATTATGAGCTCCGTAGCCAACAGCCATCGTGTTGCTTCTAAGAGAGACGTTAATAGTCAATCAATCAATAATCTCGAACTCATAACCGTCGTTGCTTCAATCGAGTCGTGGGTTCGAGGAAAAATGCATATGTAAACTTTTTCATTTTGGGTATAAAATTCTGATAGTTGTGCACATACTTTTGGGACCGAATATATATATATATATATATATATATATAATGTTGATTATATATAAATTATTATTTTATTATATATAAATAATTTCATTCCTGTAGCAGCTCTATTTTTATTGTTATCTAACAGAACATCAATCTAAATATTTATGAGACGAGCAATAGAAATAATAGTAGAAATTCTTACTCAATGCACTCATAAAAATAACAATGGAAGGAGAATGTTACTTAAATCTTCTAACTTAAATTCTTAATGTTTTCAATACAACTTGTATATGTAAAAAGAATAAAGTCACATGAATCTGCGTATTCAAGTTTTTCAAGATTGTGCAGTAACCAAACAATTATAACTGCTAGCTCATCATCGCCATTGTTTCCGTCCAGCCATGGGCTCGAATCCTGATACCATTAAAGGCCTTCCATGTTCCTATGCTGATTCACGTATATTCCATCAAAATTCGAATTTCTTACGTTGGTTTTGCGTAAAAGTTTGGAAAGTTCTCGTCACTTGACCGAAGTTGAAAATTATGAGGGCTTTTGCCAATTGCCTTTGAATTGAGCAAATAAAAAAATCAATAAGAATTACCACTAGTAAAGTAACGATAATGCTGTTTTACTGACATACTCAGACTCGAAAATGTCTTCAGATGGCAAAGATTTCTCTCTGAGCCAGAAACAGAAAGTAATTTCGCGAAATAATACTATGGGAACAATAGTTCAAATGATCATCTGTTGAACACGATCGAAATGTTAGAATAAGAGCTCACAATTTAGTAGTACTTCCTGAACTAATACATTACGTAAAAATGGCTGATTCTATTCTAAAAAAATGTTTGAGATTTAATTTTACTGAGGATCTAAACGCATAACTTTGAAATGGAGAGTTTTATCACTATTACATATAAGAGATAAAAATCAAATGATAAAGCGAGAATTGCAATCTTAAAATTAAATGGATTTTAGGATAAGTAGAGTTTCAGTGTGTGGAGTAATGTACAAAAAAAATTAAAATCAAAGAAAGTATATTAACTGAGCCTTGAAACAAGAAGAGGAAAACATCATTAGTATATTTATTTTGCCAAAATCCTGTTTATTTGGAAAGAACACAAAAGATATGCAATGAATGTCCTAAAGATGAGAACTAAATTTTTTGCTTCTAGGAAATTTTTGAGATACTCCTAATTCATGTACTATCAAACTGCTTCTATACAATGTACTAGATTAAATTTTATCCCAGGAAAATTTGATTTACATATTCTATAAATAAAACAAAATAATTAATATATAATAGATTCACTTTTTATCATAAATTTACTGTAGCATTTGATTTATATAGGAAAATCTAAGGTTCTAGCTCTGAAGTTTAATCGAAATGATATATATTTCTTCTTTATTAAAATGACTGAACTCATCAGCAATAGATCAAAGTTACAAAAGCTGAACATTGGGTAAACAACACCCCTCGACAACCAAATAACGTTTATTGAAGCTAAAAAGGTACTACAAGTAGTTCTCTAAAAACCAATACGTACATCTACAACAGGCAATTTAAGAGAGTATAAGCAGTTTATAAATAGTCTAATAAAATAATTCTGCTAAGATTAGTTCACAGTCATATATTTTTAATAAAATTGATTTCTCATTGTAACTTTGAGAACAATTAAAAAAATAACAGGTATAAAATCCTAAAAAATTGAATTAAACCTTATTAATAGCGTATCTTTGTGAATTAAATTGTATATAGTTCATTGGGAAATATTTTTTTGAAGTTACTTTAGAAATATTGTCGTGCCAAATGATGCACGAAAAGTATCTTCAAGGCTTAATTATTATTGAAAAATAACAGATATATCTAGGTAACACTTATTCTTCATATTTATTAACCCTTATAAGTGTAATACAGTTTTGACAATCATAATTACTTATGGTGATTTGTTTGATTTCGGGTAGCATTAGATTGAAGTTACCCCAAGTATCGTAGAGTTTTAATTATTATTAAAAATAATCCAAGTAGAAACTTAGCTTGTATTTATTATCCTTAAGACATGCCTACACAGTAACCATCTAGAATTAAATATTCTTCCAACTTTTCTTAACCTTTCGAAGGCAGTCATTGATAATGCGACAATGATTCAAATGTTAATTTGGTAAATGTCGCTACGAATTGCCGTCATTTTGAATTAAATTGTTACCTTCGAAGATATTTGAATTTATAATTATACGAGAGATGTTCTGAAAGTAAGTTTCTTCCCTTTCTTCTTCAAGGAAAATTTATTGCATAAAAAATAAAACATATCATTACGAACTATACATCTTACACTATTTTTGGACATAGTCGCCACCGACATTGAGATCGTAGGGTGCTATCAGTTTGAAGAAACAACTCTTGTAAAACTCGCTGCCTGCAATGCAAGGAATCGTCACATTGCCTATTCCACCTCAGTATGGTTTTGTATGGGCAGAGTATGACTAATGTGCAGTGAGGACGCCACGTCAAAAACCGTTATGCGAGCCCATCCTCTAACACCATGTGCTGTACTCCAAAAGAGTTGTTTTCATTCGTAGATGTGGAAGGACACCCCCTTCGATCTTTATATATATATATATATTCCATACTCTGCCTTCCTCTCTCAACATGCATCACCAGCTTCCAACCATTTGACGAGACATGACTTATTTACCATAAATGGTTTTTAGGCATTCATGGACGAATAATCCAAAGTGCCCATTCATATCAGATAACAAGGATAACCCATTCATATTCCCTTTGCCAACTCTGTCGTCAGTCTCGTATCAGGCACGTTAGTCTGCTGTTACTCTCTGTTCTCTGTCGTTCTGCGCATATGTCTTTCTTCCTCTACTGATGCTTCTTTCGATGAAACAGCAATGTGCGTGGTTTCTTTTAGTGGTTATTTGTTTCATCTGGTGTACAAGTGATCTTTTTAAAAATTGATGAAAAGTACTTTCGGAGTGTCCCTCGTACATCGGAAACAGATGAAATAAGTATGTTATGAACCCATGGACCTAATTAATTAATGTTGTTGTGCTTAAGTAACTGAAAATATGTTCTGCAATCATGTAAAGATCATGAATATTAATGCCAAAGCAATTGATATCGAATACCGTGTTTTAATATTGACTGCTCTAATAACGAAAGGTTTAAAAGTAAGCCTGTAGAAAATAAATGTGTAATTTTTAGATTATGTTATTAGTCTTTAATCATTACATTATACTCTTATTCGTTTTATGTCTGTGATTTCATTAATCAGCTGTTTCATTTAATATTGGATATAATCTCGTGAATCGAATTATGAATATTTTTGTTTGGCTTTCCGAAAATGAAATGAAGTTAAAGTTATTGAAATGAAAATTGAGTTAAGTGTCAGAAGAAATAAGTTTGAGATCTGGTACTTGAACGTAATTATATGTACTACTATAAAAGTACGAAATTATTGCATTAATTGTCCACGATTGTTGAAACGAAAAAGTACAATATATCTTAACACTGTAAGATCAATTAAAAATTTCTTTTAATATCTTCAAATAATTATTGATTTTAACCTAGGTGGCGGTCATCCCCATTGTTATTTTTGCATATCTCCAAAAGATTTTATCTAACCATTGGTTCAGGACCACTGCTAAAATATTAAAAAACAAACTTATTGATTTAAGTCATTAACTTATTCCTACTTTTATCTATAACAAAAATATCTTTAAGTAGTTTTTAACGTGTTCATTTATTCATTTTTAATGAAATATTATTTTCAATTTATGAAAGAAATATTTTTGTTACATCGAACTGTATAAAATTATTTCTGTATTAATACGATTTGCAAAATAAAACTCAATTCTCAATGCATGTGACAAAAGTCCTTCATTCCTTTTAAGTTCTTAATAATGTAGAGAAGAAAAGAAGAATACTTGCCTTTCTTTCCAAAAATAATAAATGCGTAAAGAGTCTAGTTCTTTTTCCTCGAGAGAATATCAAAATTAAATGACTTGTTCTTTTCGTAAAATGCTTGTAATAAGCATAACTAGTTCGAAGAAATAATCAGTTTAACAATGTTCCCAACATATCAAAGCTTTAAAATCTTTAATATAATTTTGATAAAAATTTACTTCAAGAAAAAAATTTCATTCTGTGAATTTTAAATAAATTTGTAATGGAAATAAAAGAAACACAAATTCATTGAATTGCATTAAATAAAACTACATTTTATGTCTTTGAATAAAATTTTGATGATTTATTTCAAATGATAATTTAATAAACTGCAATGCTTGAATTTCAAATATTATTTCATTAAAATTTATGTATTTACACTGAAAAAACATTATATTCAAAGTAGTATGATTGAGTTGAAAGTCGTTGTGGATTGATTGATTGTTTGGGTTTATGGGTTATTGAGTAACAAAACGTATTATCCACGTTTTTGCGAATTTATTTTGAATAATTTAAAAGTAAAAATTAATTTCGATTAATTTATTGTTTTCATTAACGTCACAGAATCAATACGAAGGCTATAGGCAAGGGACTTCGCAATTTTGAATTTCAATCAAGTGACGAGGACAACAAATGAATTGTGCCTCCCTGTCCAGTCTTCCACACCACGAAAAGTGCCGGTGCTCTCCCTGGATTTATTCTCTATAAAGCATTTGTGTAACCAGCTGAAACGCCAGGTGCCTCCTTGATACTTTGTATATGATTTGGATGTGGCTATTCAAGATGTATGGACCCATCGGCTTAAAGATAACATGCGACGTTTAATCAACTCGTTGTAGTACCGTGTTCCTGTATGTATTGCAACAGGATGTGGTCCGATTCACTTTTATCGGGCCGACTATATTTTTATAGTTGTCTTGATTTTTGGGTCAAATGAATCTCTCAACTATATCATTAAGTTTTTTAAATTTCATTTCAATCCAAAGCTCCCTTCTCTCTCTTTGTACGAAATTTTCAATATTCCTAAGTGTATTTAAACTTTTTAAAAATTAATATGTTTTATAATTTTTATATTTCAAATATACTTTTAAAATGTAGTAGGGTACCCAGCCTTCAGAAGTATAAGATCGAATTTCTTTAAACAAATTTCAATATTTAAAAGCATATTGACTAATTTTATATATTCCTAAGCAAAATTTATGTAAAATATTTCTATATATATAAAAGCTTACATTGCTGTAAAAAAAAAATTAATATAATTGGGAAATAGTAGCTGATTTTCTTGAAAAAACATTTCTTATAATTTCGTTTTCATAAGAATTTGTATCATTTTACTATCAGATATAAACCAGACATAAATAAGAAATATAAGAAGGACGAAGTTGGACGTGTTTAAATGCTGAGAGGAGTTTGAATTTTAACGAGCACAATGCGCACACAACACTGGTCTTAGTTAGAATGTTAAGTGATCATCAGACAGTTGCTATTAGACTTTGTTCCTGAATCAGATCCCTTTTTAAGGTAATTGAGATAAATAGAATTTTAAGTTAAACTTTTGTTGGGAGGCGTGTCCTTATTCGTTATTATTACTTTGGAATTATTTTGTGTAAAAATTAAATCATAATTAGAGGGTCAAATGTTGATGAGTTACGTTTATTACGAGTTCATTCTTTAAAATGTGTTGCCTAGTAAATTTTGTATCTAATTTCGTAATTATTTTATTTTGAAACAGCATTCATGTATGGGTATTACTAATAATTCGTTATACAAAAAAAATGAATTTTTAATCTTATATATGATCAGAATACTATATATTTTTATTTACTTTTCTCTTTTGATTCTTTCATTATGCAAGAATCAAATAAAGTATCATGTTATTACCGATTCGTATTTGCATGAAATCTCGATGGTTATAAAAGTTGGCGCAAATTTTAGTTAATCTGTGAAAGTATGCGCAATTTCAGATGAAAACGCACCAGTCATTTCGGCTAACAAAGATCTCTAATTCCATTCAGCATAGAAACGATTAAATCAACACTATTAATCCGACGCCATATAAACTTATCTATATATAAATAAATCCGTCACTACTTAAATTCATTTATATATTAATATAAATTATGGTGCAAGATTTATTTAGCTATTTGCAAGAGCTCCACACCTTTTTGTGTCAAATTTTTTGTATGCACACCAGTCTATGAATCCACAACACTATAAAAATGGTTAATTTCGAAATGGTCGAATTTCATATTTCTTTATTCTTTAGTTTTATAAGCTTTCCGTGAGTCCAAGAAAAATGGCCGAACCTTCTTCAATATTTTCTTTTGTTGCTAAAAGAAGGATAACCGTTTTTTTTTTAACAGAAACTTAAATGCTACGGTTTCCTAAGAAACTGGTGCCGTTATCTAGTGGCCGTAATGTTAAAGCAGATGACGTCACCGAAACGTTGTATATGCAAACCAGTGACTTCGTTTCTTCGCATTCAACACTCTTCAAGAGACCTCGCCATCCGGCTTACACAAACATCGTTTTAGTGACGTCCTCTACATCAATGTTGGGACCATCACATAACGGCTCTATTTTTCAAGGAAACCATAACTTAAAAATGAAAACTCTCTTGTCGTAATTTTTAACGTTACAAAACCCTGCATGCTCGTTTTCAAGTGAACTGACTTCGTGTGCATAAGAAAAGCCAAGACTCCATATTATTGAAAATATTCTATTGCATTCTCTTCCGTAATGTATAGATCTCCTATTTTTTTATATTTGTTCCATAAATATAAAAAAAAACATGTCCAATATTGAAAGAACATTACAACGCTTCGCGATATTATCTGGCTTAGCGAAAACGGACTACGAATTTTTACACTAAATATGAATTCTTATTTCATATCCACGGTTTAAAGGTTACCAGTAACTTGTCGTTACACCGGTTTTGTCTGAAAACAGTACCGAATTAGTGGTAATAAAGAACGTTGGTAAATTTGTAATCATTAGAATACATGTAAAAAAAGGCTAAATACATCTTGCTCTTTTCGTGATGCGTCTTTTCTGACAGTTTTTTTTAAATAAATTTTTACGTATTCATCGCCAGTATGATCGCTACTTTTTTCCCCCTCTCTAATTAAGTACCTGTTTAAATGACAAGCTTTTATCCTTATAAAAATAACGAGAAAAATATTCAAACTTTTTTATCTCATAATATGCTTATATATATATATATATATATATATTTATTTATTTATTTATTTGAAATTTTGAAAAGGCAATTGTAAGACTTTTTTTAAAATAGGACAGTTTTTGTGAGGGTACTTTTAAGATACATTATACATTTTTTTTTCTTTCATATAAAAAAGCAGAAAGAGTATTTTCAGGATATAGTAATAAAGCTTTTCTTATTTTCTCAAAAAAAGAAATATTACAAAATGAATTCAAAATAAGCAGATAAAAAGTAAGTCTACGGGAAAAAAAACCTTTCATTTACTTCAACTTTTTCATTTAAAATGGCTTCAAAGGAAACATTTCGTTTCAATTTAATTAAAAAAATAAGTTTTTAATTGTATTAATACAGGCATTAAAATAAAATTGAATAAAGCTACATTTTAACAAAATGTGATTTTTTTTTCAGAAGTTCACAAACAGAAATATTTTTTTTTACTTTACGAAATCTTCCGAAAACCCTTTTACTTTTTAACAATTTTTGATTATTCACAATTCCAAATGCTTTTTACGTAATTTTTTTCATAAAGTTTTGCTAAATGAATCTATTTTCTCCCTGAACAGTTCAGTTGTAATTTTTTACTAGTGCTTCGCCCTTAGTGTTTGCGAAAAGTAATCGCTAAAAAACCCCATCACACTGTAGCATTAAAATCAACAAAGTTGAAGATCAAAATTAAAATAAAATGTGTACATTCAAAGAAAATAAGCCGCTGCTGAAGAAATGCATCGATTTTTTTTTTATCAAATCCTTTAAAGAATTGAGAGTTCAAAAAATATTTATTCATACAAAAATGAAGGTAAAGTTGGATTTATTTTTCTGAGTCTAAAAGCCTTTCGAATCGGATATTTTAAATTACCTCATGAAAAAAAAAGTGAAACTATGGTTTTAAAACATCTTAAATCAATAAAAAAGGAATTGAAATAAAAGAAAATGTTTTAAGTTTCCGACTTTTTATATGTTATGCATGTCAGAAATTTTAACCCAATAAAACTTTTTCTTATACTTTTGAGGCATTCTTATTAATTATTTATAATTGGTTCCATTAATGTAATATCCACATTTGACCCAGCTACTCATAAAATTCTTTTGTTTACTACCAATTATATACATTATATTAATTGATGCAAATGTAGGTATCTGATCCAGATTAATGATGAAAAAGATAGAAAAAGATAAATATTGATTGACACACAGGAGAAATATCGAAAACAGAAAAATATTGCTATGACATTTTGATAACGTGTCACCCATATTTACTAATGACAGTAGGACTTATGGAAGAGAGTAGAGATCACATTCACACACATTTGAGGTTGATCGTCTTTCGATTCCAAGAAGCCGTGGTAGCCAAGTGGTCATTGTTGCAAACTCGCGGCAGGCAGTTTTCGACGAATAGTGGGTTTGAGCCTTGATGCCACTGAAAACCTGCCGTGTATCCAGAGCTGATGCACGTTAAATTTGACGTGACTCAAAGTCCTCCCATTGGCGTGGTGTGGAAGCTAAGAGAGAGGTGTCAGCTCAGGTGTAGTCCTCAACATTTGACCGAGGTTCAAAAGTACTAGGTCTGTCCCCAACAGCCCTCGTGTTGCTTCTAGTGCGCCGCTAATAAAACCAACCAAATTGTATCCAAATAGGTCCAAGTAATTAAAAATTATTTCCAAACAAATCCTAATTTATGTTTAGAATCTCTAGCAAATACAATATATATTCTTTTAACAGAAGCATTAACACAAATTTATAAAAATACACAATATCGCCAGGTTCGTACAGTTACTGAATGCAATAATTCAAATAACAATACTGGATTAGCGCAAATCGTCTTCCTACACTAACACATTCTATTTAAGCAACAACTAGTACACACAGTGGAGAGAATTCCCTTGAACATTGATGGGCAAATTTCTGAAGGAGTGAGCCTGAAAACAAAACAAAAATTCAGGCTCAATACGATTTGTTATACTATTTTAAAAATTTTACATACTTGTTAAAGTAATGAATTAAAAACAATTGAATTTTAAAAGTTTGTTAAATCCAGGTTCGAACAATGATTTACTAGTTCTATGCAGTGATGCTAAATGCATCAATCAGTCCAATAGAATTCTACCTAGTGTTAATGGTAAAAAAGACTTGTTAATATAAATAAGGTGTAATGTATATAAAACTAATTTTCTAATGTTTTTCTAAGTATTTATTTGTGTTATGAAACCACGCAATTTAACATTATAAACAAAAACGCTTTTAGGAATGTGCTCTTAAATAAATATATTTTTAAATAATGTGAAAACAAAGCGTTATAATTAAGCATTGTTTTATGTATTAATTAAAAGTCTGAAGAATATTTATAAAAGTTAGTTTATTAAAGTACATATCATAAACTATCATAAACAAAAGCATTGCATCATTCCAGTAAAATTTTAAAAACATATTAATGCTCAAATGAAACGGGAAATATGTTCGATTTATTCTGCCGTTAACAGTCGTATGACCCCTCATAACAGAGATGAGCAAACGGTTTTGGGATAGAGCCAAAAATCAATAGAAAAAAAATGGGGGAAATATAATTTATTCTAACGCATTAAAAAGAGTATACAAATGTTTAAATAAAAATACTAGAAAGAAAAATGAAACTACTCAGAAATGTATTTTTAATAGTTCTTTAAATTCAGGTTCAAATTACAATGAACGTATACTGAAAAGTAACGCTAAGTACACCTCTGTCAAAATATTTCTAATAGAAATTTTTCTAAAATCAATGTTAGAAAATACTTGTTCTCAAATATAAGAGGAAACAACAATATCACTAATTTTTTGGGCTTGAGGTATTAAAGAAGCTTGCTTTCGATAACGATTTGTAAAACTAATTTTGTTTTTTAGTTTAAATTTGTAATTGTGATTATTGTTACATTGAAACTCAACTAATTAAAGCTAAAAATCTGGTCTCACTGCTTCAGAATTGACGTTGAAAGGCATGGTGATAATATACAATTCTGTTTGAATTACTCTGAAATCTTGAAATTTTTGCGCTGGAACTCAAATTGCCATTTCCTCAGGTCATTTATATATACGTAATACTTGGATTCATCTATATAAGGTATACTGAATTTAACCTCGGAAAATGAGACAATTCGTTATTGCGCAGCTGACTAGAAAACAGTTGAAATTTTAATTTAAATGTCTTAAGATGGGCCTAGATATCGTCGAAAAATACATTTTTTTCCTTACATCTTAACATTTAAGTTGTTCACATGGTAAAGAAAGTAGTATGTGAAAATGCAAATTCAAACAAGGATTCTTTCCATTCCGTATGACTCCACGCTGTTCATTCGTGGCATCATTGCTGTCTATAGCGACGTTGCTATGGTGTTTCTAATGTGCAATGATCTCCGTGCAAGTTGTCTAGAAACACACTATGGTCTACTAATGGTACTGCGATTTAAAAGATCATACAAAAGAATATAAGTGTGCTCATATTGTCCGAAATTGTAACAGTTGTGATTCACGCTTGCCAGACCATTTCTCGGTATTCAATACTTGCAGTCTATGTTGTCTCTCTCTGAGCTTAATAGTCTCAAGCGAAAACTCTTTAGTACCCAGTTCCAACCAAAGGGAAGACTGTTATGTCTGTGCTATTGATATCAAGAGTAATAGGACGGAATGATTATCAGCCTTCATGCAGTCCTACCATGTGACTCTTTTCAAAAGCATTCAATTGACGTTTACTTCGCATAAGCATTCTAAATTTTAGAGTGATAAATTAAAAAGCAAGTAGGCTTGTTAGAATTAAAATAACGCACTTAAGGGTAACCTTTTAAAGGGTGCTTAAAGGTGCTACAAGTCACGTTTTTACAGGCAATATTGACGCCGACGTGACAGACACTTTATTCATTTGTATACTAACACAAACGAAACAATTTCTTAATATGCATTTACGTACTCAGTTTCATTCTGGTTGTAACTTCTGTTTGACTCTGAGAGCAATTTAGCCATAATGGAATATCAGTTCATTATGAACAAGAGGGTTGGAAATATATGAACGTTATCTTTCCGGGCCTTTGAAATTGCAATATGGTTGTACAACTTCATCACCACGACAGAACTCGATCTGCTGTACCTCAAATCATTTTTATATTAACAGTTCAAGAGTTTTATCCATACGTTTCAGGTCTCTTAGAATCTGACGATGAACTTGTATTTTGTTTTTAGACGTTCCTCGAAAATTAGGGATTTATTTAGTTTATTCCAGGCTCTTTATTCACTCTTCTCTCTCTTTCCATTGTTTTGTTTACATTACTGATGATGATCGATATTTCTATCAAATATTGTAATTGGTTCTCAAAAACATCGAATTTGTAATTTATAAGACAATCTTGTGTTATATCGTATCTTATGCTTCACCGTCATGCATCCTCTAGTGTTATTGGATAAAAAATGTTTGTTTGGGTCTCCGCTTATTAATACCCCTAACGTTTCCAAACTTTTTAAAATGCCAACCTCATCCATGTCAACTAAAAATATTTTGTAGAGTTTATGATATTATGAACCGATAGAGATGAACTACATAAAAATTTGATTAAAAAACGTTTCTTTGGTCACACATTAGAAACTGGAAAAAAATCAAACATAATTAACAGGTCTGTTTCTTTATTATGATCTTTTAGAAAATATTAAATTATATCATAAATAAAAGTAATTTTTAATGTGAAAGTATAGGCTAAGTTATATATAAAATTACAATCAAATTTGCGTATGAATTATATATTAATTAAACTATCTTGAACGAAGTGTCTAATTTACGAAGATTTTCCTTTCATTTTCCAATCATTAATAAATAATGACCAAAATATATTTAGTCACACAAAGCTTACATATCGCATAATAAATCTTATACATTTTTTTTCTAAAGGTTTGAAAATAATATTTAATTTTTAAAAGAATCATATTAATATATATTATAATAAAAAAGTATATTATTTCAGGGGAAATAAAAATGAAGCAGCGGTATGGTTATCAAAAACATAAACCATTTTGTAATTCTTTATTTTGCGTTTTTTTTTTTTCTGTTTATTCTTAAAATAAATGAGAGGAATATAAGTAGAATCGCAAGAAGATAAAAATAATTAATTATCACTTTGCAAAAGTTTATTTCAATGAGATTATGTATACAGACAGAAGCATTTTTTTAAATCAAAACTTATTTTAAACCAAGAACATGATATTTTTCTCTTACTTTTATTTTTACAATGCCTTTATTTCACATCAAACTCCCTTCAGAGCTTTTCTTCCTTTCACCGTTGTTGAAGGATACTTACACTCGTACCTAATCTCTTTTTCGTGTTTTCAGCCCATTTTGTGGTACAATTAATGTCATTAGCTTCACTAACTTCGTGGTAAAAAGCAATGGTAAAAGAAGCAAAATGAATATTTGAACTCTCATTAATATAATTTAAAATACTTTAATGGTGAAGCTTATCGTTTGATGTGCTTTATAGAAGCAGTGTAATTAATAACGTACATTACGTTTAATTAGAAGCAAACCTTACAGCAGATTAATTCCCGTTCGGATTACCATTAAATTTTAAATTGCTTTTAATACACATTACATTAAAGCGCTTGAAATATTTTTGAGTAGACAAATTTAATAAATAAGAGAGTTCACATTCAATTCCTTAGAAATGATATGGTTATATTTAAGGGAATGTATTAATAGATATCCTGTATTGTTATCTTTTTTTTTTAAAGTCCATGAAAAAATTAGTATTTTTAGCTCAGTAGAGTATTAAAATTACTACACCATGATGTAAGCAAGCAACAAACGTCAAACTCATATGAAAGGTACAACATGTTTGGAATGCGGATTTAGCATTTCAGTTTATTTCAATGATGATGGTAAGATTTGTCGATTGATTGTTTATTAACGTTGTCCTTAGAAGTCATGCGAGACTATTGGTGTAGGAACAGTGAATCCCAGTCAAGTAACAAGATTTACTCCAACAGAGGCTCATCCTTCACCGAATTTCCACACCCCACAAATGGTATTATCCGGAACCTCCCCAGTTTGAACATGCATCAGCCCCACTACACAACAGGACTCTAATGTCATTAGGACTCCAGCCCGAAACTCGATGGTAACACCTCTGGCCGCGAATTCGCTACGTTGACCACTAGTCTACAGTAGTCACATGGCACAGGTAAGAATATTGCCATCAAAATTTTGTTTAAAGGAGAAAGTTTGCACACAAGGTCTCTCAAATGGTAGACATTTTTTTTAGAGTTCATAGTTTGCTTAAAAGTAAATTTATTACAAGTGTAACAAATAGGAACTCCTATCTGCACGTGTCCGAATAGTTCCAATCTCCTGTCGTACGGGAGCTGACATTTATCCTATAGGGATAGTGTTGCTCATGTTAGACACGATCCTATGATTTTTATGCAGATATGAAATCAATGTATCGCAAAGCGTCTTACGGAAAATCACGCAGGATCTTAGTGACCCCTGGCCACTAGCATCCGAGATGACAGTCATGTTCTACATTACAACCATGAGTAAGGAAATTGACTCGTTTTCAGGACGAAAAGTATTTATACGTACAGTAAGACGGCGTAAGGCAAAAAATGTTGGTGTTTCCCCCGACGCTATTGCAAAAGTAGATGCGTTGACATTGGTACGCTGCATATCATAATGGACCACAAGAGAACTACTTCGTCTTTGCAGACGAATCTCGGCTTTCAGTTCATAATCATGATAGACGTATTCTTTAGTGAGGACACCCAGGAGCAGGGGTTTTCAGCTTGCATTCGGCATCATCATTCGTGACATAATGGTACGGAGTGCCACTGGGTATTAATAAAGGTCATGTCGTATTCACGTAACAAATAATTTACGCATCCGCCATTACATTACCGACGTGTTATGTTCCATTACTGTGCTAAATCGTCGAGGTTTCCATGCCGCTGCTTTTTAACAAGGCAATGCCTCTTTGTTTTTCTTGTGTTCTTCATGTTTCTCTTTATGTTTACTATCATATTGAATAAAACCTTGAAACAAAAATTTTAAGTGTTAAATCAGTGCTATAATTTTGATAAAATATGTCAACTAAATAGAATTACCTCCTAATTTCAAATAAGAATCAAATAATAATGAATTCATAATAATTAAATTCACACAAAATTTCACTTCTTGTCTTTGCAAAACAAATTTCTCATATGAAGATCACATTTTTATTACATTTAAACGTTACATTAAAATTGTTAATGCAGTAAATACATATGTTACATTTTCAAATGGTATTTATTAACACTCTTGTTTACTCAGCTAACATGTTAGTTAGTAAGGGTTCGCGGCTTTTAAGTCCATTATTAATTGCCGAGTAAGAGCAGATTATTAAGAGGTGTATCTTCTTAGTATTTCCTTCATTCCTTCAGTAGATGGCGGCATGTTATAAATCACTAGAAATCTGTGAAATCACTGCATTGAATGATGTATGATTATGTATATATATATATATATATATATATATATATATATATATATAAACTGAGCATCAAACTTAAAGCATTATATTATACTGATTAATATTATAATCCTGCAAGTCTTTTTGTCTCTTTATATTTTGTGTAGAGTTAATAATAATTTAAATCATATGCACCCCAATAAAAATGAATTTTCGCACTCAATCCGTTAGAAAAAAATTCCTAGAGGTATTTTGTACAGTTTAAAATGAACAATTAAGAATTAACAGCAGTCATAATTAATAAAAATAGGTAAATTGCTTAAAAGATTTATAAACATACACTTTGGATTACTGAATATAGTGAGCTTCGAATTGAAATTAAATTTTATGCATATAATCATAGAGATGAGAGATGCACTTGACAAAAAATCAAATTAATTAAGCGAATACAATGAGATTTTAAAAGCACGTTGGATAACCTCCTGCTGCAATGCATACCACAACACGGTTCGGCGTTGAGTTGATTAAACATCGGATGTTATCCTGAGACATATGGGTCCTCAAATCTTGAACAGCCCCCTACAAGTTCTGTTCATAATGACATGGCGGCATTTAAAGTTTTAGCTAGTCCCACAAATGCTCTATCCGGAGCGCGGAGCGGATAAATCATTTGTGGACATGGAACTTTCGGACATGGAAGAGTTAGAACATAACGTAGAACGTCTTGAGCTACTTGACCTGTTTGCAGACGATCATTACCTTGCTGAAACACTGCTCTTGGAAAACCATTTATGAAAGATCCCAGTTGGAATCAACGAATGTCATCTTTATAACCCTGGCCCGTTAAGGCTCCACAAACCAGAAATAGATTTAACCAGCTATTATAGACAATGTTTCCCCAGATAATTACGCCTGCAGTGTGAGAAGCCTATCGCACGACAGCACAGGCAGACTTGCACTTTTCACCAGGCAGGCAGTATTTGAAAAAACAAGAATAGCAGTATATGAAAACGGCACTTGTAATGTAGATTCACTTCCACCTTTCGTCTGGAAATAGTTTGTGGGAAAACTGGCAGCCCTGCATCTGACTGGTATTGTAGAAAGGAGTCACTTCAGATTTCACGAGCGCTTGCCGCACGATGCCTCAATCCTCTCGCTTGGTCGTCTTCCTGATCGCTGTAGATTCTGTTCTCCACTCGTAGGTATCATCTCATATCTCCAACTCCCAACGTGTTCTCACGAGGTCGACCTGGCGAGAACACGTTGGAGAAATACGGTGCGTCGACTACCCTGCGTTTTTCATGGCGATGATCAGGCATTCTCAATATCTCTTAACTGTGCTTAATATCTTGTCACACGTTTATATGGTATTCTTTGCTTACTAAAGTCCACCTTGTGTCAGAACAGGATCGTTATGCTAATAAATCTTCCACTATGCGCTGGTTATATAGTACCCAGTTCCTGAGCACAGCGTCATTTCAGGGTGTGTGGTAAAGCGCAGGTCGAAGTTCTTTGTGGAAATGTAATGAACATATTAAATATTC
This sequence comes from Nephila pilipes, assembly GCA_019974015.1. Taxonomy (NCBI): domain Eukaryota; kingdom Metazoa; phylum Arthropoda; class Arachnida; order Araneae; family Nephilidae; genus Nephila; species Nephila pilipes. The sequence goes on from BMAW01113594.1 coordinate 60,722, forward strand.
ACCGCATCCGTTATATAATGCAATATACTTTTAATTTTTTGTATTATTTAATTCACTTAACTCACCGAACAATACGATTTCAAAAGGCAGTAAAATAAATTCCAAAATTTTTATCATTTAATTCATTGAAATATTATATGCTAAATGTTAAAAGTAATTATTCGTTGTTTTTGACGCAGTTAAACACACGCGTGACGAGGTAGGTAAATTCCTCGGAGAATTCCAGTTACTGTTGTTCTTATGAGGTTTTCATCTAATTTTTTATGCCACAAGTGATGCTCCCTATAAGTACTTTTTCATCTTCGGGAAGAGTTACGGCCAGGTACAATAAGGCTTTAGGCTTCAACATCATTTTCATGGAGGTCACATCCTGCTTCATATATCAACACACCAACGATACTAGAGAGCAAAGAAATATATATAATGCATAGTGCATAGTGATTACAGGTAGCTTTGGGGTAAAATAAGAATTTTGAAAATCGGGTAACAAATAAAATTGCAGGCATAGTGACAACAGTTTTTAATAAATCATTACATTATATAATTACAATAAACTCTACTCGTATTAGTGCCCAATATGTTTCATTTTAGAGGTTTTTTCCCCGTAATTCGAAAATACTTTTTGTTATGTTATGAGCTTTTTCTGCTCAAAAAGGCGTTTTTAAAAATAATCAGGCAGATCAATCTACAGACACTTAGTGAGTATTACAGAATCAAACGGCATATGGTCGAGCCACGTGATATCTTTCTTTTCTATTCTTGTCCCTGAATCGACTGTGGATCACTTATTTGGGTCAAGGCCTTCATTCGGATTATGACGTTGAATTTGAGGCCCGTCAGAAAAATTTAAGTATTTTAAAAATGCAACTTGTTAATATGAAGTTTCTTTAGAAATCCAAAAATTAATCTCAGGAACTCATTCTTTACTAAACAAATATACGGTTATGCATATTTATCACGCACTGAGGGTTTTGAGTGAAGTAAACAGTTCAAAGACGAAATAGAAGATATTACAGAGGATCCAGTACAGAGCGAACTGTCACGTAAACGTTAGATAAAAATATCGACAAAACCAGTGTTTTGATTTAGAAAGATCGTTGGTTTGTTATTTGAGCTGTTTTTGGAAGCATAGGAATCGGCAAAGAATCTGTTCGACAAATTTTATGCGAATTGTGGGAAACCAAGTCACAAAATGTTCATCCGGACAACTCCACAGCACTCTCTGCAATGTCTGTCAAGACGTATTTGGGCAAGCATAAGGTCACTGTGTTGAAACTTATTCTTTATTTGCTAGATCTTACCCCATGTGTACAAATACCATTAACATGCTTTCAGAAAATGCCGATCAATATTGATTTGTTAAAGGGATAATACGCTTGAAACATTGTATGGATCATGAAGTGGTGTGTATTATACAAGGGGATAGTATTATAAAAGAAGAAGAAAACAAATTTATAGTACCAACCCGGTTTGTTTTAAGCCATAACTTATAAATTTAAAAATTCATATAAAAAAATTAAGGCATCTCAACATATCATCAATTGTTATACATTAAATAAACGTTAGGGCTGAATTCTTTATTATATTATAGGGCAAAATTTATTAATTTTCAAAAATACTATACAACATGAATATGTATATTTCCAGAATATTTCATTTTTATTAAAAGTAAACGTGAAAAAACTGTGCCTAGTAATAAACTTGTCTGATATTTGTGTTGGAGTATTTTTGTTCTCTTTCTTATTTTTAATATTTAAATATTTTTTGCCTGAAATATTCCCAAAAGTAGCCGTGTTTAGTAAGGGTGGTATAATATATAAGTTCTCGACGGAGATAATAAATTCGAAGGTATACGATGTAATTTGCATTTATTTTTGATCTTTATAACTTAAAGAGATGTTTGATGAAATTTCCCAGAAATATAGATATATTTCTTCACATCATGTATTTGAAAAATTATAATTTTAGTGAATTTTAACATTTTCAACGGCCTGTTATTATTAGGCAATAATAAGAAAAATTTAAGTAATAAAATATTATTATGTTAGATACTGATTTTATTACATTTTTCGTTTTGAGTAACTAATTCGCTCCTGTTTTGAGAAGAGGTATCTTACATCATGTACTCAAATTAACGTGAATTCGTTTAAAATCTATTATTAATTAAAATCGTTCCAATCAGATCAAAATTCAGCGCAACAGTAAACTTATTTAAAGCTAAATTTACTTTGATCTCATTTTTTAAATATGAAGTCAATGTAAGTCATATTTTAACTCTGAGGTACCTGTACATTTGTGTATCTCTCTCTATTCATACAAATAAAATCATACACACACACATACATATATATACACACACGTACACACACACACACACATATATATATATATATATATATATATATATATGAATGATTATGTATAAGATATTATTAAATTATAGCTGTATTTACATTTGTAGGTCGTGTACTTACATATAAGTGCATTTTGCGTAAACGAAACAGTATTTTTAAAGTTAGAAAATTTCCCCCCAGAGTACATATAAACATAGAATTTCATTTAAGGAATATAACTTCAAAAAGGAAATTGAATGAAACTTTAAAAAAAATTAAACTTTATATTGCTAAGTTTTCATAATTTTTATTCAAGTTTCGAGAAATACTTAAAGTTTGTGATTATTTGTTATAAGATATAATGTTCATTGTTTAGGAGATAATCTCATTTCATAATATGCTAAGTACCAGCGTTATATAAAGTATATTTTAAGAAAAGTATACTCTGTAAGAGTTGTCCGTTGTTAATTGGGTCTGGATCCATAATTCAATTTATATGTGAAAATTTAAAATGGCCAGGAAAACAATCTAAGGAAACTCGAGACTAAACAAGCGAAATTATTTGTCATCAATGCCTAGAATTTGAAAGTCTGTCGCCGGTTTTCATTTTAAGCTAGCAGTTAATTATAATTTAAATTAAGTTATCTTCCTGAGGCCTCTGTTCTACTCACCTGACAGTCCTAGTTAAATGTAACGTCCAATCCTTATGATCTCTGCAATTCTTTAGTCAACAGTCATTTGCTCTGGATAGATCGCTTAACCAATTTATCTCTTCTCATTTTCTCCTTACTTATATATCATTACATCTTAATCATTTCACTTTATATCAATCTGCATATAATTAATATAATCACGTTTCATTTTGATTGGGGAGAAATTGCTATTTTATGCAATCAATCTCAATAGAAGTCCTTCAGGTTAAAGAAGAGAAAATCGAGAATAGCCCAACTTCACATGAATCACACTTAGGCACGATTATTCACAATTTTAAAATTCCATTTTTTGGGGGGGGAGGGTTCTATTTGTAAAATTCTCTTAAATAACACTTCTTTGGAATCTGCAAAACGCCCTCTAATCTTTGACCACACATCCAAAATAATGAAATATTTGTGACATACCAGTGTTTCAGTCGCCTTAAATAAGAGGATCAATATTGAGATTCAATCTTAAAATCCTCCCGTAACACAATTCAACCAAAGACATAAGGGGGGAAAAAAGTTAAAGGCATGACGAAATTCCACGTTTCTATGTTGTAACACTCAAAAAATGTTGCATAATGGTTTTCTGTCATGCGTGAAAAAGGACAACTGGTAGTTAAAATAATTTTTCAAATAAATATTATTTTTTGCTATGCTATTTTGATAACCTTAGATTTTAATTACTGGTCGAAGGTTTCTAGATTTTAGGTCATGGCCAATGCAAACTTTGAAGATAAATTTTCCAAACCATGAAACCTCTATACTATGTGAAGTGGCCGTGGAAATCTGGTGGTCATGATCGCGAACTCGCGGCTGACGGTGTATTCGTCGAGATTTGGGATGAAGTCCTGATATTTCCAAGGACCAGCCTTTCCTTTGACTTACAAATGTATATTAAATCTGATTCAGGTCCCAAGTAATCCGATGGCGTGGTGTGGGAGATGCCAGCTCAAGTGTCATTCTCGTCACTTGACCGGAGTTCAAAATTAGGAGCTTCGTCGCCAACAGCCATCGTGTTATTTCTCATTGCGACGTCTATGAACAATCTCAATAGTTCTGTGAGAAGTATTATGTGTATTATACATAGGAACAAATATTACGTTTAATTATTTTTGCTTATGTTTTACACCAAATATCAGATTGTACTTATCACGTTTTAGTGGAATAGTTTTTCCTCATTGTAATTGTTTGAATTTTGTTAACACCACACTTAGAAACAGCACTTAGGCTTTTGGCATCGGTCCAAGTAATTTTGAGCAACTGTCATATGATAAGAGCTACGAATTTTGATCTCGAAGGTTTGTATTTGATATATTAGTATTCCGTGAAATATTATTTCTAATTGTTATTTTATATTTCTAAGGAAATTCTTTGATGCACTGATAATACATTTGATGTACACTCTTGCTTTTCGAATCTTTCAAAATTAGTTTTTAATTTATATTTAACTACGTTAATTTCTTTGAATTTAAATAGTAAAAATAGCAAAACAGGAAATGTATGTTAATATTTTCAGATTTAAAATTGCCGCGAAATGAAAAATTTAGTCTTCTATTTTTCTAAAAATGCTGACCGTGAAGAAGAAAAAGAAGCAAGATAGGGAAAAAAGTGTTAGTAAAGAAAAAGCTGTGAAAAATGAAATAAAATGAACATAAAAATTAGTTTTTATCATTAACGACAAAACAGTTGAAGAAGGATATTTATTTTGTATTCATATTATTACGACGTTATACCAAACTTATGAAACTCGTTTGTTAATGACGGGTTCTTTCGCAAGAATTTGATTAAGAAGGAAAACGAAAAGCGTAGAATATTTAAAATTAATTTTGAAAAACAATTTTTATGTGTTGCTAGCTCGCTTAATGGTGCAATATATTTTACATGATTAAAACTCTGTGAAACGGAACGAAAAATACCGAGGCTAACATAATATTTATAATTTTTTTCACAAACGTTCACTCGATCTGATATTAATGGACATAAAATTAATGGCAAAAAAATTGGGTGCCATTAAATTTTTATTTATTTTTTTATTTGAAGAAGATGCTACTTCTTTTTTCTGTTCATAAATAATTTTGCTACTAGTAAGAAATTTATTGTTATTGACTTTTAAGAAATCATTAAACCGGGATTTATCGAAGAGTATTCTCCAAAGAATTTTAACTTGAAGATAATTTTTGAGCAAGAAAAATATATACTGAAGAAGAAAAAAATTTAAATGGAATTTTTTTATTTCATATATATTGAAAGGGTTTGGCTGGCTTAAACCTGCTAAGTCTTATCAGTATATATATAATAATAAAATAAAATAAAATCATTTAAAAATCTTTTGCTTCATATAATATCAAATATATGATGAATAAGGAAAAAAAGGTAGGAAATTATTCTTATGAATGTGACGCAGTTTATTCGAGATTTTAACTGGATTGGGCTTTGACATACAATCGATTGTATGAGTGAGATATCATAATTTCTACGCTTGCCCAGAAGTTTACTAAAAATGTGGTATTTATTTGACAATTTGCATGTAGGTTAGAAAAGCTTGGTGATTTTATTAATATGAAACGTAATTAGAACTAACGCGGCATATATATTTCAAATAAAACAAGAGGTGTCAATAAATAGCTAGTAATGAAATTTGTTGTCACTAAAAAGATTAATAGAAGACTTTCTATGAAATTGTATAAGATTACTGATATTTTTAAAAATGGGACGTCTCAATAATTGCTTGCTTACATTTTTCAATTTCACTGCAACTTGTGGTTTCACTCTATACATACAAAAGTAAGACGTCTTTTGAAAAAATTATAATTCAAAGAATATCACCAATTAAAAATAAAAATAGGCTTTATGGTCATTTTTTGGAAGTCCGAGTCCCCTTTCATACAAAAAAAAGTAATTTAATCTTTTTAAATTAAATGTTACAAGAAGAACAGATCAATCTATCGAAAGAAGAAAAAAACTCTTTTTAAGAATCTATTTCATCAGAAGAACTCAAAAGATATGAAAATATTTAATTAAGATTATTTTTACATTATATAATAATAACAAATCATAAATTCCCTTTGACAAGTAAAAATTCAAATAAAAGTAAGGAACAAATTATAAACAATACATAATATATCATCAACTAAGTTTAATACAGCATAATGATTTTTAAAAATAAAAGTTACTTAAATACAAAAACATTAATTCCTATAATTCAGTATTAAAAGAATGATTAGAAATATAAATATAGAAAATATATTTCCTACAAAACTGGTTTATGTATTTAAATCTTTCAAACTTCCCCCTTAGCTATGAAAGTATTTGACAAAGGCCTTTCTTTTAGACAGACTAATGAAAACGATGTCTTACTCCAAATGAGTGCTAAAATAACAAAATAAATAATTAAAATTGATTAACAACAACTTCACACACAAAAAATATTAATACTAAAAATGAATGAAATTTATTAGAAATGTAAAATGTTTAATATTGTCATCTAATTAACTGAATTTTTACTAACACTTAAATTATTTTTAAGATATTTGTGACACAAAGAAAACTTATCTGCAAAGATAACTAAAATAACACAAGATTAAATACGTATTACTGTATCAGTATTGACTATCGAATATACCGTCGAGAGAGTTTCACTGCTTCTAAACATTATGTTGATGAAGTTCATAGTGAAACACTGTATGAAAAACGCAGTATATTATTGTTAAGTAGATGTATTCTTAAGTTACTTTACAGTACAGTTAATATATTACTAAATTATAAAACACTATTTATTGAAAGTACAACACTATATAATGAAAGTCAAAACAACGACAAATACATTTATTTGTTTGGTTTCGTTTCAACGTTCCGAGTTAGCTCCTAACTTTAAATTGGGTCATTATTATTAAGTAAAGTTCAGTCAAACATCAAATTATCAAGCATCCAATGCTTTAACTCAACATTTAATTGAATAACAAACATTCCAGGTACTATTACGAATGTTGAGCAACCTTTACGTTCCATTGTCTAAATAGCATCTAATAAAGGGTGTTAAAAATAAAACTGATCTTGAAAAATAAATATTTTACGGTCAGTTTTTTTTACGGTCAAATATTTGTCGGATTTTTTTCCTGGCTTTCCTTTCCTTGAGCAATGATTTCTGGTGTTCGAATTTTTTTCAGATAATTGCAGTTTATATTCGTCACAGAAGCCATTTATAATTATTTTTCTTTTAAGTTTTACATTGCTGACTTAGCTAGAGATTTTGCCAAAACACTGATATTCAAAATAATTCTCAATAATTCTTCTCAAATAATTCTTGCACAAATATTTCCTCAAGCATTTTCAATGAGTTATGCTTAGTGTAACAAGAGTTGTGCTTAGCGTAATATGATAATGAACTACTTGATAATGAGTTAGCTACTTGACTACTAGCTGTGAAGCTACTTGATACAAAACACGCGCTGATTTATCGTAAACACTTTCTTGCATTAAATTCAACTAGTCACCAAACACGTCTGTTTTTCTTATTCATACAAACGTAATGACATAAAAAAAACTTTAGACAAAACATGCATGAGCTGAGGATCTGCAGACATGTGACAGCAACCTACTTTGCATCAGTGTCACCAATGACCATTTCAAGCATTTTCAGTTAAGAGTAGTTCTCCTATTTATCAATAAAATTAAACTTATATAAATATTTTACCCACCATATATTACTATTTATCTGATAACCTCTATTTCCTATCAGTCTTCTATAAATCCTTCTTCCTTATTTTAACAAATGAACCTCCTATCTAATAGTGCTTCTGCAGATTCCTTTTCTCTATATCTTTATAGTTTCCCCTTCTTCATATCTATCCTATTCCCTATACCTTATTTACATAGCAACTCTGCTTTGCCTATTTTATAAGTTGAGTTGTTAGATTCAAGCTAAGACTTATAAATATCCATAATGATATTTGAAGGGAAGTAGGCTTCTCAGTCGGTTTACATTAACTCTAACGAGACTCATTACAGGAATCATTTCCTTAATTTTATTCAAGATTAATATTTTAATTTGATTAAAGACTTAAAAATTAGAGTATACCTGTGTATGTCCTTCAATAAAACCCATCGTGTTGATATTAATGGACGTTAATCATATAAACTTTGGCAATCTTATGTTTTTGCCACTTTTGGGGGCTATGGTCTGTTTTCAACCCGCCTTTTTCAGGGGTGACTTTTTTACTTTGTGACGAATGGTCGGATGGAAATGGTGATAGGAGCGATTCGAACCCATTATCTGTCAGTCTGGGGAGCTTGTCCTGTGAGTATTTGGTTGACTTTATCCCGTTCCCTCACAGCGTATCACAGACGATACGCTCGTGTTGACTCTCCTGAGCCCAGCGTATCACGGGCGATACGCTCTGTGAGGGTCCCTTACGGCCCAACGTATCAATAGAGATACACTCGATGAGAACGTTTTATTTGATTTTTTTAATGTTACTATATGACGTCACAATACCGCGAAATCTATGCAGATAGGTTATTTGGAGTGTTGACCTTGGTGATATAAGCTTGGATTTCACTTCTGGCTACCAGGAGGGGGGGAGAGTAATTGTTAAGTGCACTTGCTCTTTAAATGTAATGATATGATTTAAAGAGTGTACTTGCTAACGGTTTGCTTTTTTCTTTCTTGCTTGCTTCTTAGAAGTTCCAAGGAGAATTTATGACCCTGTATGGGGGTTAGGGCTTTTGGTAGCAGATGTTCTCAGCTGTTCGTTTCATTGGGTCGGTTTTTATTTGTAGCGACAGTCATGACGAAAAGAAAGCGTTTATCCGATACTGAGATTTGCGAAATCATAAATGAATATGACAGTAATGTTATAGAAAATAATCCAAATCTGTAATTAGACATTAAAGTAAAAAAAAAAGGGGGGGACTAAGATATGCCCTTTGCTCAAAATTTTGCGTGAAGCGTCAAAATATGTTTGCAAGACATATGAAGTTATACTATGCATTGATTTTTTTTATAAATATACCATACGACAGATTTATCTTTTATATCGATATATTCCATATAATGGTACATCATTACACCATAAAATTTATGTAACATATTTAAATATATTTAGCATTTTCTTAAAAGTATGATTTCTTATGTAATTTTATGTATAAAACGTTCAATTTTTGATTAAATCTTTTTTCTCTTTTGTATATATTAAGTTTAATGCATTTTAAATAATATGTGTAAATACCAAAATATTTTAATAAATAGCCGATTTTAGAGGAATTTTTTTCACGAATTAGGCTTAATATCTAAAATCGTCTGGGCACAGCGTAACACTCCGAGTTAAGAAGCAGAGGGCCCAGAGCAGCACTGCATTTTTCTCCCTCCGGTAGCGAAAGGGTTATAGTCAATCGAGCAGAAAATGAACTAACATCGGGTCAGTTCCTAAGGTGTTTTTCTTCTGTTGTCGTTGTTGATGAGATTTTTCACATATTCTCCTTGCACTATCATTTTAAAGATATGAATAATGGTCTTTCTGAATGATATATTTATAGAGAAGATATTTCTTCAACTGGTATACACTCCTTTTTTGTATAGTTGCTGTTTTTTGGATAGTTTCCATTTATGTCATCGAATATCTCTTATTCGGATGCCTGGTCTCTTCGATGTATGCTCCGTAGTTTTTAATTGCGGTATATGCAACCACTATTTCTAAACTTCCTACTGCCATCTAGTGTTCATATCTTGGATCACTACTTCAGCAGATATGGAGTTTGATACTTTAAGGGATTATTTTTATCTCGTGGCGAAGAAGGCGGTTTAACTTAGGATATGCGGTAATTTCAACTTCTAATCTTTGTACCTGAAAAAAAAAATCCTGATCTTGTTTGTTGACGTCTCAAATAACAATGCACGAAAGGAATAATTCATTCTCAGTTGTTAAGGTGTTCTACTTTCTATCTTCGTTCTTGAAGAGAGCTACATCAAACCCTATAGCCGGTTGTGGTTTTACTAATACATCAAATTAATTATTTTAAGTAAAATAGATGAAATTCATTAATAATTTATGCTACAATTTGTATTAGCCCTAACTTCTTACAGGTACATTTAAATATTCCAAAGAAGCATAAAATTTATCAATTGTGGTGAATTACATGAGTTAGGTAGATAAATATAAATTTTGATTCGAACTTAGTTTAGCAATTTGATTTCATTAATAGAGTAATCCTGATCATGAGCTCATTAATTGCGAAGCTCAAGTCAAAACACCCATTAAATAATTAATTCAATGAAGGCGACACAGTACCTAAAATGAAATATCGAAAAACTCTTTATTACCTTAAATTAATTGTACGACTGTTCTAAATATAGATACAAATTTTCATAATTCTTATTGAAATGTTCTCTGTTTCCCGAATTATTTCATTAATCTTCAAAATTTTAAATTGCTTTTTCTCAGTTTTATTTTTATTTTTCAGGGCAGTTTCTTTTCAAAATGCCAAATTTGTAATCAATGTAATGTTCTGAATTGTTTTCGATTCTTTCGTATTATATCTGTGCATGAAATAAGTCTTTTGATACTTATCTTTTTTTTTAAATTCATTAAGTTAAATACATCTATTTTTCATGTTAATTTTTTGTAATACCGAATAGAGAAAAAACTAAAACTGCAAATCACACTACTACAACTAAACTTTTGAACAGAATTACATAAAACACATCTAAGAACTTGAGAAAAAATTATTTAAAATTCGTAAAATTTTAAGATATTAACGGGATTTTAAATGTTGAAATATTCGGAGAAAAAAAAATCAAAATTTTAAATAATTGTTAGTTTGAAAATAAAATGTTTTTTTTTTTTCTGTCTGAAAGGCATATTTTATATGTGTTCAAATATAGCGAATAAAAATATCTTCTCATTAACATCTAATTTAAAAAAAAAAAAAGTGCTCATAAGCTAAAGTTTCTACGTGTCCTTAAGACCCTTAGGTAGAAAAGAATTCGTCCTGATCCATTCCAAATGACACTTAATCACATATTACTCCCGTAATATAGTATGTAAGCTAAAAATTTATTACACATCTAATGGTTAATAAAATGACGTTCAGTCAGGGCTACTTATTTAAGATTAACCTTTTCCTACAAATTATTTTTTCTTCTTCTTAAGTGAAACTATCTTGTTTTCGAACATGTTAAATCTGTCGAAGGTCCGAGTCCTTACGTTACCGTAGTATTGAAGTTCGGAGAGAAGGATGCCAGCTCAGGTATCATCATCTTCACTTGGCCAAGTTTCAAAATTGTGAGGTCAATTTCCGATAGCCATTGTTTTTTAAATGCTTCCAATTGATATAAAATTATTTCAAATGTAAAATGAATAAAAATATACAGTAAAAATTGTAAAATTATTTTGGATGAACTTGCGAAAACAATAAAACTCTTAAGGGGGTAATTGATAAAGTTTCTTATAAATTTTACATTCCTGATGTGAAGTTTTTCTCGAAGCCGTAGCAAAATACTCAAAAGCAGGTTTAAACAAACTCACATTTTTAATCCTACTCTTATGTGCATTAATTTTCTACTTATTAATGTCTTACTCTGAAACAATATTCATTATCTTCGTACAGAAATGTAACTATAAATTATTTACACTATAATAATAATATAATAACTCAAAAGTCCAACACACACAGAATTAAAGTTCTCAAGACACCCTATGATAACTCCTAATATAAATCACAATTATCCTCTTATTTGTTTTAAAAAACATTTACGTCTAGAAGTGAATGGAACCAATTAATTATACTTTATTATTTTTTTCAATATATACAAATAAAATTAATAGTTAAAATCGATAATTAGATATAGCATATACACACATTATTTTACTAGTAATAATTATTACTAGAAATAATTTTAACATCAAGGCTTTAAAAACATGCCAGTGTTTTCAAACGTATTAATAGGAAAGAAGAGCTCAATCTTTCTATACAAATTTCTGTACAAATCTATTTAACCTTTTTATTCAGTTTTTTTAGTTAAAATACAACTTCTCATAAAATACATGGCCTGTTTAGATAGCTTTTTCTTTCCAAGGCAAGTTAAGAGCTTAAATTGTTATTCCTGTTACAATGAAAACGGTGGCAATCCCATTCTCAGAATAAAAGTATATTTATAGTTGCCATTTTTTATCCTTTTTTCAGCCATGTTGTTCCTTTCACTTACCAGTATTAAGCGTAAGAAATAAGGAAACATTATTTCTAAGTTATGATACGCATGTTATTGGATTTCCCGTAATACCATAAATATTCATGCGAACTGAAATATATATAGCTCTGTTTAATTCACGATTAAATCTTTTCGTTTAAGCTACAAAAAAAATTCATGAAATAATAAGGATGGAAAATATGGCTTCTACTTAAACCTTTTATTTATTTGCAGTTATCTCTTTTTCTGAATAAATGCTTAGATTTCTCTGAGCTTATTGTAAACATGTAATGGATAATAGAATCAACATTATCAAAAGAAACTTTTATATGTTAAAAGGTTATTGTTTTTGTTTGTTTGGGTTAAGAGTGCAGATAGAATTGGGTTCAAATAAATGAAAAGCGAAATGTTTATGATTATTTTTCAAAATATTTTCAATAACTGCAAAAACAAAAATACATTTTATGTATTTATATTACTTATATGAAGGACGTTAAAATACGCTATCAATGTGAAATGAATTATTTAAAAAAATAATCGAGGAGAAATTTGGAAAATTCTTTACCCTATCTAAAATTACATATTCGATACTTTAAACTGGTGTTTCCATGTAAAAAGTGCTTGGGATATTGTAACGATGCTACACGGCCAAGTTCATAAAATATAAGAACTAGATAATTTTGTAACACAAATTTATTACCCAAAATAAAATTCTTCTTTAAAAATCAATGTAAAGTATATTATTCCGTATATACATATTTGTAATTTCATAAATACATCACTTAACAGCACTGCATGTTTACTCTTAGCAGGCGTTACTATCCTTTTTTAAATACTTCTAATTCTTCAAAATAATAACATTAAAGGCACAAAAACGATGCTGAATTTAATAATAATTTTGCAAAATAAATCCATATTAGTATTGAAATTTTAAAATTAAAACAAACGATAAGGAATTAAATTATTAAAAAAATTAATGAAGATGAGTATATCATCACTATTCGTTACTCCATGCAATTTTACTTAGTTTTGGCAATAGATCATCCTGAGGAACTTGCAGTCCATCATTTTATCAAAATTTATGATTTATTTTTCATATTTGGACTCATAAATCCATGCTATAGGGCATAAACACAAAGAAACGTATAAATATAGCAGCGTACCGAAAACGTAATCCTAATCTCACGGCCGTGTCCTTCCAAAAACAGAAGAGAAGACCCGTGGACAATAAAATTCATAAGGTTTCCGATATCGCGTTCATTATACAGGTTGCGATGTCTACCGCAGGTTTGGTAATTGTGAATAAAAAGAGGATAGTGACTGATCACATATTAAAATTAAAGCAAACCGTTTTAATTATTTTTTTCGGAGGGCCAAGTGATATTACAGTTGATAGTGTGCCAATTCACAACAGAAGTGAAGCCAAACTTGACATCAGCACAATTTTTCACATAAAACTTTGAACAACTATGGCGCCACTATGACAACACTTACATGAAGAACAAAAACACTAATCTCTCTCAGCGTGAAGTAATTCTTTATAATAAGAAAAAAAACATTTTAAACAGTAATAACAATTCATTTATTTTCTTGAATTGCGAGAGCTTTCAGTGTTTAAAATATAATTCCAACACACTGTGTAACAGCGGTTTCCGGTTCGTTCCTAGTCATTCCTAACACTAAAATATATTTTGTGTTAATAATTTAATTATTTTTCGCAGTTATTCGCAAATTTGATTATCTGTGTAGTTGTGATTAATAGCAGTATATATAGATATATGTTCAAGAAAAACTAGTATCCTAAAATCTAATAATTGATAGATCCTTCAAGATGCAAAGGTTTGAAAAAATACAACAGAGCCTAAACTCCACAATTTTTGAAGTACACTGTAAGACTCCGTGCTTCTACAGTGCCTTAATAGCATTAACTTCTGTTCTTTCTGTTCTGCGGCTTAATCTTGTATGTTTAAATAATCACATCAGAAAAGATATTTAAGACACCTAACTTATCATCTATTATGGTATATTAAATAAACTTTAAATCTCTGTTTCTTTTCCCCCTTTGATGTACAAATGTTATTATTTAGTACAACTATAATTTATATACTTACAGAGTATTTAATTTTTTTATTAAAAGTAAAAATGGTAAAATCCATATCCAGTAATAATCATGTCTATTTATATTATTGTATTTTTGGTCTCTTTCTTCTGTTTAACTATGTTTAGCTTGAAGTGTTGCCAAGAAAATGCCATGTTTAGTTAGAGTAGTATAATTTATAAGCTCTGGATGGAGAATATAAATTCAAAAGTATACGACGTAATTTGCATTTACTTTTATTCTTTTAACTTAAGGAGAAACATTTATGATGTTTGGTTAAATGTCCCAGAAATTTAAAAATAATTCTTGTAATATTGGTGTGTTTTGTGCCATATCACGAGACATAAATTTTAGACCATTCTTTTTTTCTATTGTCTCTTGTTATTAACATTACTTGCATGGATAGGCAACATATTTGGTTGTCTCCATAGTTAGAGACGGAAGCTAACTCCATTCTCCCAGGAAACCATTCTATTTCTGATGATGATCACAGTATTATTTATAAAATTATAAACATTCTAAATGTTATTTTTAATTTGCCCAAAAGGGTTGTAATTTCTTTAGTGTTTTAAATATGGATAATAAAATTTTTTGATATCATTTTCTAAATGCTTCCAATATCAATTTCAAATTGGCTGGTTGATTTAAATTAACATCTCGAAGAAAGCTTCGATAGGAGTATTCGCGAAGATTCTCGGTGTTTTAAAGCGCCGTCAAGTTACGTATACGACACCAGAGCTGATAATCGCTCCTAATTATCTAACTTCTATATCCCAACACATGTGGACTTTACGACTCAAATGAATGTATCGTAGAGCAGCCCCTATTATTCTAAATTCCTGATATTTAGTGGAATCAGGAATCTACTCCACAGATTGATTTTAACATCACTAATTTAAAAAGTCAGTAATTAAGACTACTGATCTATCACTGTACACAAATTTCATGAGTTTCGCATATTGGTATGAATTTTTAGAGCAATAAATTTCAATTTAAATGTGATAAAAAATTTCGATATTAATTTTGATCTACAAAGGATTTAATTATAACTTTAACCGATTCTTATGCGCATTTCCCTTTAACTGCCTTTTGATTCCATTTTATTCCACTCAGAAAACCTCGCCTTATAAATGAATTATGTCTTATGCAAATTAGAATCGCTACATAAGAAATGTTGTGAATATGATAGATGAGGTAGAGGAATTAGAAAGATTGATAGTATAATTATTTTGAATCAAGCAATTGTGAGGCGAAGTAATGTAAGAGCGTATACTTTGGATTCGAATCCTTGCACTAAAAGCTTACATACATCGGTTCCAGTTAATTAAACCCTTCTATTTGCAGTTACTGAGATAAGTAAACTGTGGATGTTTTATATTATGAACAACAGAAGGCCCTCTTGTATTCGTGAATCTATTTCACGAAAGCTGTTCTCCCCGTCTCGCAATTGGGTTGGTCGCAATGGACCAGTTGACTTAATGTGACACAGCTGGCCACATAAATCACCTGATATGATCCTATACGGTTTCTCCCTTTGAGAAATTGTAAAAGATAAAGTATATGCGCCACCATTGCCCACAAATTTATGTTAACTTGAACAAAACATTTCTACTGATGTACATTCAATTACCACAGACATTTTTCAACATGTTTGGTAGAAATTTGCATATAGAATTGACATTACACGTGTTACTAAAAGAACTTGTATCAAACACATGTTTATATTATTTCTGTATTTTCCCTCCCTTAGCATTCGTGTATTACTTATAATTATGTGTCGTTTATTTATGAAAATATGTAATTGCGAAATCAAATGAATCATCTTAAATAAAAATATATTGTTATGTGTGTTCAAATATATTGAATATAAACTTTTTTTATAAATATCTAATTCAGATAATTGCTCAGAAACTATGTTTTATCAAATGTTTCATTAGATTCTTTTAGAATTCTAAATGATAGCTTTTTCTTAAAGGGGGGGGGGGGCCCTCATAATTGTTCTGGAGAGGGGTTTTTTTTTGATAATTTCTTTGTGTGCAGGGAATAAAAAGAGACCATATTAACCAATGATAACTAAATATTAATTTTTATTGTATAATCTTATTTACGAGATTTTCATCATGAAGTCCTTTATTCTTAAAATTATGGAACTTTGTAATCGGATGAATCATTTTGAATGACTTTACATATCCTCACATTTTTATCTTTCAAAATAATATGTATATAGTATAGTTAAATACATTTGGAAGTTTCTTTTTAGACAAAGGAAATATGTAATATATATATTTAACATGTAATACAGAATTATTTTACCTGCTACCTGTTTCCAAACGTAATACGCAGTTACAATGATAGAAATTAAAGAACACTATTAGAGTTTTAGCTTATGTAAAAGAGAATAAGTATTAACAAAAGTTATGTTCTAAAATTTGTTGACCAGTAATGAATTTAAAGAACCTTTTCAATAAATTCTCGATGCCAGTGTCTACTATATTATGACATTTTACGAGATTGCTTTAGTTATTTATTTGTTTTTTATCACACACAAAAGGGTTGCCGTAGACGAATTTTATAACTTTATAACATCTAACTGTTGCCAGATGTCAAAATTTAGTGATTCATTAATTATCTTTATGAAGAAGGACATGTAGGGCTTTGAATGCCAGCTCGACCTTGAGTGCTCCCGTCCTCATTAATCTACTTGGCACCTATGCTAGAATTACTGCTTGTCATCTTAACTGATTCTGAGGGAGAGATATTCGTCATTAGAATTCTGACTTAAATTAGATAACTGCCGAGTTAAATTAAATTAAATAAACAGTTTAGAGATTTTATTAGAAAATTGATAAGTGATAATAAAATACAGCAATTTTCTCTAGGGGTGGTGTTTGGGGGAAGCAAGGAGAGGAAATACCGATCTTCTTATTTTCGGGATAAAAATTTAATTTTCATTTCATTTTAATCACTTTAAACTATGCCCACAATACGCTTTTTTATCTCTTATTCCTCTTTCTTTTCGTTTCTTCAATTATTATAAAACTTACATAGTCCTTTTAGTATCAGAGCATATTTAAAGAGAAATATGCAAGAGAACCTGTTGCATCATGATTTTCCAAAGGGCGAAAAATATTTCTGGGAAGTTTCGAGTTATATTTTTCAAACGTTTTATTTAAATTATAATTCATAACATGCCAGGGAGAAGGGGGGGGTTAGTGATAACTCTCTGAATTTTGAGACGTTTGACTCTATCGTGATATTTTTTTTAACTGACTCTTTCGGTTTCTTTCCGTTTACGTTTGAATTCAAAAGCACTTCCAAAGAAATGAAACGTAATTCATGCATATTATGTTGAAATTGAGAAGTGTAATAAATCGAAATGATCAAATGCATAAATAATCTGTGATCAATTAATTATTGAGATTGGAAGTTAGTTAACTGATGATAATGATTTTAAATGAGAAGTCTGAATCAATTACTTATATTCTAAACGAAGGGGTCAAAGTGATCTTAGAAGAAATAGGTGAGGATTTAGGAATGGAATCCACAAATTCAGTTATTCTACTTACTCGAACTCAGTTATTCGGTAATATACAGTTTGATTTATTATCACAAACGATAGTTAAGATCCGTTTATAGAATAAATAGTTATCAAAACTAAAAAATTTAAAACTTGAAAAAAAATTAATTAATTTGGTTTAACTGCCTTCCCATTCAATTGACTGAGTAATTTAGTGTGGACTTCTAATGGAATATCAAGCTATCAATAACAATTGGGAGTTACAATCTTACTTTTCAGGATTTAAATGTACCTTTTATGAGTCGTCGCTGCCACACTCCAAAGGAATACAACATATGTTAAATTGGGAGAAGAATTTTTTCTTTAGGATTTATCTTCACATTTATGAAAACACTGCTTCTATTAATATGCATGTTTGAATGAATTTTGTTAAAATAATTAAATCACCTTCAAATTATTCCAATGTCACTTATTATCACCATAATATTACCGTATTAACAAGAACAGTTTGAATAGTATCATTTAATAAGTGACATTGGAATAATTTGAAGATGCTTTAATTATTTTAACAAAATTCATTCAAACAATGATGAAATGAACTGCCGTTTATAAATTCAGTTTCGAAAGCCTTATAGATGGTGAGCGCAAGGAGCTTCAGTTACCTTGTAATAGGAGGGATGTGATGAGATTTTGATTGCTTATTTCTATTGCACCAAGAAGCGCACGAGAGAGTTTGACGAAGGATCTCGTAATTTTCAACCTCGGTCAAGTGACGAGAATGTGACATAAGCTGGCATCTCCATAGCACGCTAATGGGAGGACTTAGGACCCCTTCCAGATTTAACATGTATCCGTCCGACTACACGGTGGGTCTTAAATTGTGTCTGGCTTGAAACCACGATTCAACAAAAACAGCACTGACCGCGGTCATGACCAATAGGCTTATACAAGTGTTCTTAGAGTGTCAATGAGCTCAAATTCTACAATAAGTTTATTTTTAAGTAAAATCTTTCTAAGCATACATCTTGATATCTTTTTATTCTATTTCATATCGGGAATGAGTTACTAGTTCTGCTTGATAACCTACAAATAAGAAAACATGATGAATTTTCATTTGAACCAAACCGAAACTGAAAAGAACTTTTTTAATGAACGATAAGTACTTCACATTGCTTAAGTGTTTTGAGATTGACTGATCCATTGTTTGTTAAAATCGTACAAAGAAGTTACTCGGGGACTATTGTTGATGGACCTGATAATTTTGAACCTCGGTCAAGTAACTAAGAGGACATCTGTGCTGGCATCTCCCTCTCCAAAGTTCCACGGACATTATTAGCAAACTTGGAGCTTTGATGTATTTAACGTTCATCAGTTCTGCTACACAGTGGGTAACAAGGGTATTAGGGCTCGAGCCAAAATCTTGTCGAAAGAGCCAATCGCGAATTCGTGACCATTTTCATAAGGCTACTGCGATCACATACGTTTAGGATACTACTTAAGTCCTTGGAAGACTATTTATTATGATGAATTTCATTTGGTTGATTGATTGGTATCTATATGTATTAAAAAGTATTTTTAAAGTTTGAATGAATTGAAACATTCATTACACAAGGAAAAAGAACATATTGTGTGAATGTATGTATATGTCATATGAAAGGTTATTCACAGTAGTCACGGGTAAATTCTAGTTATAAAAATCACAGATGCTCATTTCAATGATAAAATGAATTAACAAAAATGCATTAAATACAGATTTTTCTATAAAATAGGTTCTATTTTTTTCCATATCGTTAAAATATTTTCTTAGGAGATGAAGATATTAACATTAAAGCTCACTTTTAACAAATATGAAATTGATCTAAAATGAATTATTGTTTTTAAAACTATATTTTACGTTCCACAAAACTCTTTTTTGTGTTAGTATATCTTCAAATTACACCTCAGTAATCAATAATAAAATATAATTAAAGGAAAGTTCAATTTATAATTTCCTTTTAAATAGATTGAAGAAAGCTAAATCAATGATTAATCAATCTGTAATGATTACTTAATTTTATATGAACTATATTTTAGTCGTGTGTGCGTGTGTGATGTGAATGTAGAGATGTCGTTCGAAGAGTATTCCTGATGAAATATACAGTTATTTTGTCCTAATACTATTCTAAATGGAAGTAAATATTTTTGAAGTATATTCCGATAATGTTCTAAAAATTGAAAAACTTGTAGGAAGTATATAGAAGTTATGTCATTTGAACAGAATGAACAGTACTCCACAGCAAAGCAATCTCCTTACTTCCTAAAGAAAGACAGAGGTGTTCACTTTGGCAATCATGCGAATAAAATATGTACAATCCTCTGGATCATTCATATTGGATTCAAATTTATCGTTGAAGAGAAAAATTAGCTATTCAGTGTTCCAATATGTGTATTTCTTAGCCCAAATAAGTCGTACCTTTTCTCAATGAACACCAATGCTCAAAGCATTGGTGTTCGTTCAGAACAATTGTTATAATAAAATTCCTTATGTTACTTATAATTCAATTACTCCTTATAATAAAATTATAAGACATGATTCTACGTATAAAGGATAACTAACGTATAACAGTTATGAGTGAGGCAATCAAGTATTCGAATAGCGCATAATAAGGCGCGCAGACATTTTCAGCTCATCTAAAGTATTTCTATCCAAATTGTTACAACCGAGCCTTACTCGCAAGCAAAACTTTTCCCCAATGCACGCTGACGAGCCAAGTTCATCCTTGTATATTATCCTGCATTGCTTATGTTACAAACGATACCTACTGGAAAAATGTATTTAGTTTGATAACATACGAATGCCAGTATCGGTACCGTGAATGTTTTTGCATAATGAGGGAAAATGTTACCGATCTAGTTATTATTACTGTTTAAAATTTCCAGCCCCAATTCTTATAAATATTACATTACTGTACCGCAAACAATTATTTAAAGGTTATCTTTTAAAAGCGAGTCAGCTCTGCAACGCCGTTGAAAATTGGGGAATTTTTCAGAAGCAGTTAGAAGGAAAACGGCTTTTCCTTTCAGCGACTGTGTTTGAACGTAACACTAATAAGAGAGCAAAAATTGCTGATTATCTTATTTGTGAAAGGGTTGAGGATAATTTTTCTTTCCTTTTAGGAGTTTATAATCCCCTTATAATAAAATTACTTTTAATACGTTGATTACTGGTATCTATGACAAGGTACAAACGTACGTAATTTACTTATAATAACTGCACAGAAATACAAATTTTACAAGGAATTTTTATATCATTTTTTTTTTAATTTGATATGCACTTAACACTTTGAGGAGCACAATGTTATTAAAAAAAACTTCTTAAAAAGATATACCGGTGAGGGAGGTATATTGATCATGCAAATAAAAAATACAATTGAAAACATTAGCAGTCCCCGGTTCGGAGAGGGAGGTATTTGCACAGTGCAAATACGGACGGGCACAGTTTGCACGTTGCATACACAGGAAAAGGCGTTTGCATAGTGCAAACGGTGCCCTTGGAAGGGTTCAGCTTATTGGCAGTTTCTCGCTATAGACATGTTGAAATTCATAATATAATTTAAAATTATAATTATTTTGGACTGCTAAATTAAAGAAACAACACATTTCGATTTCAAAAAGTTAGAAACAACAATTAATTATTCTTTGAACATAATATGAAATCCGAAACAAGTAACTACACTTTCTAAATTCTCTGCTGAAGGATTCATTTTTGAATAGTAATTAAGTGCCGATGAAAACAATTCATAAACAATTCGAGATTCACCAGAGCGTAAAGTCTCTGCGGCATTCATTACAAACAACAAACTCGATGGAACACTTGACTGAATCAATATCGTTGATTCAACCAAATAACATTCTCCAGAAGGAAAGGCATTTACAATAAAACACTCCTTAAGCAAATCCCGAATCAATAGCGAATGCTGATCTCATTTTCAGACGTCACATCCTGTTTCGAAAAGCTGCTGGAGGAAGGAAATCTCTTATGAATAAAATCTTATTCCCTGTTTTCTTGTTTATGTTTCCGAGGGAGACATTGGTTTGCTTGTCACATCCGATAATCGATTCATATCTTGTGTACTAATCGATTTGATGGAAATGAAATTGGAATCGAAAAGCAATAAATGTCACATTCTTTACGAAAGAAAATCCTAAAACAGAGGACGAACAATGGATCGACGTATTTTTAGAAGACTGCGTATAGTATGATAGGGAAATTTTATAAAATTATTTTTTAAAAATGTGCATTGAATATATTTTAAAAATTGAAAATTGTCATCAAATTTAACAGTATAATAAAAAGGATTTTAAGCGTTTGAAATAAAATTTATTAAGTTATTAAAAGTAGATATTGTTAAATATATAAATTTATAAATACACAATCTCTATTTCATTTATACCATTAAATTATATAAAAAATTTACGGAAGTCTTCGAAGTTTCATCCCTTACTATGAAACTCTCTTATTGATGCCATCCAAGTTATAAAATATTTGAAATTAAATATATTTTATATTACTGAGCATTAATAATCATTGAACTTTCAGAGAACACATGTACAATAGTAGCAGTTGGGGGACAGTGGACACATGTCACCTTTACTCTTTTAATGGAAGAAATTAAAATTTTTATTCAGTTTTAGTCATCTCAAACAAAGAAAGCTTTATTTCAACCTTGTTGTTTTAAACGACTTATAATTCCTTTCATTTCTTTAATTATTTAAGAAATTACAAGAGAAAAAATGCCTAAATTGCAATGTCAGCATCGCAGCACAGTTGCGTCAATCGTGTGTCACACCAAACCATTTCGTTCAGCAGCACATCATTCACTGGTCGGATTGCGGCAATTTATCATTCTTTGGTGTGCATTATAAACAAGCCATATTTTTTCTAATAAATATATGTCTGATAATTTTTGATTTCTCGAAATACTTTTAATTAATTATAATGAATCATAAAATTGTTCATTTGATGAAAGTTATTTGGTATGACATCAATCAAAATTTCAAAATTAACAACATATAAAGCTAAAATGTTAGTCAGTAGCTGATTCAAGGGAGGGAGGGGGAGCACGTGCTTCTGCACCCTCCCTTTCACAATTTCATGCACAGAAAAAAAAAAGCTTTCTTGAACAACAAATCCCAACCAAATTTAAAAGTATTTATTTTGTTGCTATACTTCAAAGTTATTAGTTAAGTCAAAGCACAGGACAGAGTTACCCCTATCATACTGAAAAATTTTAAGTTCTCAACTTGAAATTGATCCTGGAGTAAATCTTAATATTACATTTAGATTAAGGAATAAATCGGTATGAATAATGAACGAAATAAGCAAACACCGTTAAGTCTCACGAGCTTTTTTCTCTAAAAGAAAGTATAATTCAGCAATTCCCTCCCCCCCCCTTTCCATTTTGTGTCTCCACTTTCAATTTTTTCTAAATACGCCGCTGTTAATAGTATTAAAACTAAGCCACAGTAAAGTTGATATAAACTTACTTCTGGCTAAATTCACTCCGAAAGATTCAAACACTTACCAGTTTGTAACTGAAATGTTGAACTTTTCTTTGTATCAGTCTACCTCCTCATATTCGTCGCTCCCCACCCGTTATTTTTTTTCGTCTATAGAACTTTACATATCTTATTTATAATTACCATTCACCACTCCAGTACACGTTAACTTTTTTTGAATGTGGTGCCTCTCACTTTCCAACAAAGAGGTTGGCCTAAGCACACGTGGGCTCTTTGAGAAGTGCCACAAGAAATATTTGCTGATTTGGGGACTCATAAAATTTACGGTTATTGCAAAGATTTCACCTCACAGAAGTTCGAATTCAAGAAATACCAAACCCACCGGCAACAGATCTCTTATCAATGCAAATGTTAGTTCCGTCCAAGTATGGGCATGTTAAGATCAAAAACTAGAATTATAATTTCAGTTAAAAGATTTTCAACAACAAATGTCGTATCTCTAGGTTTTCAAGAGATGGGGATAAATTCATTACAAGCAATAGTGGAAATTAAGGAAAGAGGTAACGGGACACAACCACCCTAGAGTTTTTTGAGAAATAGTAAATTTTCATTTCATTTTAGCCTCCTAAAACTAAGAATTACAATGTAATTGTATTAGCCCATTTATCTTTTCACTTATTTCTCAATAGAATGCCATGCCATTGTTAGAAGCATGCGTTGCTGTTGACGGTTAAACAGCTTTGGAAATAATGGAAACTCTCTCAAAAGGTGTAGAATGTGCTGCGATATAAGGATATTCAAAGTGAACGAATGTGTAGAAGTTTACGACAGTGATAACAAAAATATAATCCGTGGTATTAAAACAGAGTGACTAAATATTTGAATCTGATGAAGCTATTTTCCAATTCAAATTTTGCACACTAGTATTAAAACTACGACTCAGTAAAGTTTATTAAACTTCCAACTCTAACTTATTGCCTAAACGCACTCAGAAACCATCGAGCACTTACTGTTTCGGAATTAAATTTAAAATTTTTGCCTATGTTTGTATGTGTCTTTTATATATCTCCCTACCTATTATTTTTTGCAGTCTACAAATTTTTACCCACTCAATTCTAATTCCTAATTCCGGATACCAATTCCACAAGATAATTTCCATGTAGAGTGAGTCAGGGAGTGATAATCTTTATGGCACAAGGGCAAAATCTGGCTTAGCTGCCCTGACATATGTTTAAACTGTGTTCTAGATATAAAAAAGGAAGAAAAGGTAAAAACTGGTTTCTATAAGAGAAAGGCTCCAAAATAGAGAAAGTTCAACGGGGTAATCTAGGGATTCAATGTGGAATTATGGTAGAAATCATGAAACGTTTAAGAGAACGGTCGTGTTCACAAGCATTGATTGATTTGATTTATTGTTTATTAATCAAATTGATTGATTAATAAACTGATTGATTTATTAATTGATTGATTTGATTAATTGTTTATTACTTAAAATCGAAGCGAAAACTACTGGTGACGGACCTTTAATTTTAATCCTAAATAAAATAACGAGGATGACACCTGGCGCCTCTCCCTCCCCATTTCCACACCATGCCATAGGAAGACTTGGAATTTCAATATAATTATCGTGCATCAGTCCCACTATACGTGGCCTTAGCAGTATTATTTGTCGAATCCATTACTCGGAGGAAACTACGCATCCCGTGTGTTTGCGACCATACCTGCTCGGCTACCATAGCCACATATCCACAGGAATTTGAAGAATATTAAAAAAAACTACTTTAGAGTGCAATTAATCCCTTGTCATTAGTACTGATTTTGCATGGCAAACTGTTACGCAAGCAATTACACACAACACATATATATATATATATATATATATATATATATATATATATATATATATATATATATTAAAAAGGAGCTATGCAACAAGAAAAAAATAGTTTATGTATATAATGATAAAAATTATTTTCGGTAACCCTTACTTTTACGCCAACTGCCAAACTAGGATTATCTAAAATGAAACATTAACATTTTTTTATGATAAATAATATTTGGAAGTATTTAGTATCTCAAGTATTAATTCCAAAAAATTCAAACATATTGAACAGTTAGTTTTAAATTGGAAAGTTAATTATTATGTATAACAAATTATTAAAAAAAGTTTTCATGATCTCAAAACGTAATTTGGTTTAAAACTTTTTATAGTGCAATAAAATATCTTTAAACGCTATTTCTCCTCATCATCAACAAAATTTATTTCAATGCTTTTTTATTTTATTTCTGCCAAATGTGTATTGTAATGTGGATAAAGAATTACCAAATACAAACAGAAAGAGCACATGTAAACAATATTTTTCTTTATCTCAAAAAAGGATGTGGCTAACCCTTTTAAATTGTAAAACTTGCAGATGGAAAAAAAAAAGGAAAGAACGAATAGTTTTTCTTTCTCTCCCCTCCTCCTCTTCTTATTTTATGGGATAGTTGTTTATTTATTTGCTGTTCGAGCAAGTATCGTGTAGCAATGCCATCCAACTTCTACCCACCCTAAAATAATGCTTGAGCAAGAAGAAAAACTTTTAACATTCTCTTATTGTTTTGTTTTCTCTGACCGAGTAACCTAACATGAACAAGGAAGAATAATTTTAAAAGGGATGGATTCGAAGCACTGCCAACAGAAAAATAAAATATAAATTACAGTGTTGAATAAAATACTAATTTCAGTTTTACCGAAAGCATGGTGTGTGTGTCCATAAAATTAGTTTCTTAAGTTGAAATAAATTAAAACCCTCAACCATAAATAGAGAGTCTCTTTCGAACGCGATATTTATGACAATTCTGAACTATACTTCAAGACAAAATACATATATTGTTCAAAAGAAAGTAGATAAGATAAAACAATTTTTTAAAGGCATAGAAATGGAAAATAATGTATGTAATATGTAACAGGCTTTAGACTGTTAAACTAGGTTATTCTAGAGTTATAAGCCTAACTCTTCCAATTGATAGTTTATAGTCTTAAAAAATGGCTGTGAAATAAAAAATGTAAATTGCAAATATTTTGAATGCTTAAATATAATAAAAAAATTTAATTAAAAAGAAACACACATACACACATCATATATATATACTAGAAATCGTAGCTCTGAAATTTATATGTGTCATATTAAGTCTTGGCAGCAAAAATGTATAGTTACAAAATTCATCACGCAAGTGTACAGAGGAAACAGTTCAATGAAGAAGATAAATGAGAACAATAATTTAGTTACATATATTCAGAAAAAGACGAAGAACAGGGAGCAGAATTTACACAGATTAGCAGCACAACAGGAAACATCGCAGTTGTACAGATTAGCAACTGGATCATATATCTAATCACTAATAACAGTAATAAAATTTTCATTAAATTTCAGTTCACCATCTTACTAACTCGCACAAGAGATAAAACACCAAAATGATACTTCACACTTTAAATGCAGACTTTCTAATGATAGCACCTCGAAGTATTCAGAGTTGGTCCGGCCAGGTATTACGACATTCCAAAAATTCAGGAAGAATCTGTTATTTCTCTCCCAAAAGGAAATATCAAGGAAATTTGAACATTACAAAGAATTTACATTTTGTCACCAATCATCAAGTTTGTTGCCGAAATGGTGGCCAAGGCCGCTCATTCTTTTATCATTCCTCGATCCCCTACAAAATCTATGTAAAGGCCTCTTTAAAATTATCAAAGTATCTTTGCAGGGAAGCGTTACTGTAAGTCAAAAATAAGGAATTATTAAAATATCTTATAGGAAAAGGCAAAGAGGAATGTCAAGACAAACCGAAAACAGATGAGTGTTCCGTCATGATAAATATTTATTTGCTAAGAACTTAAAAATTTATTCTAAAAATCTTGTTTGTCATTGAAAAATGCTTAAAAAAATAATAGATGTAAATATTATAAATTTGTAACTCTAAAAAAATTAAATTACTTCTTAACCTTTAAAATAATTAAAACTCCTCTTATAGAAAGTAGAGATTATATTATTAAAGCAAGCAAGAAAAATGTGGAGCGGGAGTTACAAAAGATATAAAATGTGATGTGTCTATGAACAGAAACAAAACAAAAGGAAATATATCTTAATAAATATATTTGTTTTGACACGATATGCGTATAAACTAAACTAAAGACAAAATGTAGCTTACTTCAATAGAAAAGAAAAATTAAATTAAAAATTAAAAATGTAATGTTCTTGTTTATAAAGTTAGTATCAATTTTTAAATTTTGTCAATTTTTAAATATGTAAAGCAATTGTTGTTTATTAATTTGTTTTGATGTATAAAATCAGCAGAGCTTGGGATTCATTGGATGTTAATCAAGTTTTATTCTTGAATAATTCGAGGTTATTAAATGTCAGCTCAACCCCGTTAAAAAAAGGGATCTTTTATACAACATGAACTATTTTTAGACCCTGCGTATCATTTAAAAGAATTTGCATGCGTTCAAAATTTTCTTTACAATGTCTACATAAAAATTAAACCAAATTAAGGTAATCATTTCGCATTGGAATATTCCACAAAAACTATTGCACTTTAAAAAATATTAAACAGTATACCCCGCTTTAATATACCCATAATTATAAAACGGGAAATTTTCTGACTAAGGTCTGAAGACTTGTTAAACAGATAAGACCGTTTCAAGCTCCGAGATGGAAGCCTTTTTTGCAGAGATAAGTGGCTCTCCGCTTGGCGGTAATCAGGTTGGCGAAGATAAAGCGCTCGCTTAATCTTCATTAAAAACAGTTCAAGCTTTATGACACGTTCTTTAAGCACCGAGAAATTACATTTTAAAGACGCAAATAGCAACACTGGTCTTCATTTGGAGCCGTGTTTCTGATTACAAAATAAATAGCTAGACTCGTTGGAAATTCGAATTTTACTTTAAGAGAGAGAAGAGAAAATGAACAATAGAATATGTGACGAATTTTCCAGTGAATTTGAAACGGTTATTTTTATCAGCTTTCTCTCCGGTAAAATTAAATTTTTTCCCCCATCATTCTATTTCTTAATTTTCTGGCAGTAGAACATCAACTGTTCACATTACATCTTTTATTCTTCTTATTATATTACTTTCATGTATACTTTTTTAAAATGTAGCCAGTTGAAATAGAGTTATATAAATTCACATATGCACAGCTTCTAGACATTTTATCCTGGAGGGAATATTTGTGATGGTATTTAGGATCTATTAAGGATAGTGAAGCGTAAATATAGTAGCAACACTTTTTTTCAAAAACAAGACAAGAAACTGAAATTAGAATTCTGAAATTGCTTCAAAGCTCTAGGATCCACAGAAGCAATTACTGTCAAGAAAAGAAGATACCTCTTTCAAATTCCTATTGTTTTTTTTTCCAACATCAAAACATTCTAAAGTACAAAAAGTCAGTAATGTTAAGAACAAGTAGAATAAAAAAATCGACAATTCTGCCATACAAACCAATAATTAGATGATTTATTAGAATAGCAGCACGTGATAAACTATTAAAAACAACAATAATATTCTGTTAGGATATTAAAATAAAAGCAGATAATAAAATATTAAATTAAATATATCTTATCATTATAAATGCACCTTTTGCAAACTAAATGCCATTATTATAATCATAAGAAGTATAATGTCAATCTTTTGAACCCAACAGCATGTAATATCATTTATTTTATGCCCACGAATTTTTGTTGGTACCATTTCTCAAATCAATAACATGTTAGTACATATTAATTATACAATAATAAAGAATTACATTAAATGGGTTATCAAGAACGTATTTTTCTTAAAACAGAATTTCTTGCATATTATTAATACATTAAGACCTCATTTAGCATTTAAGACGAGCTCTTAAATGACAAAAAATTAAATGAAACAATGTTAAACTAGATCATTTTAACACATAACCAACAGAGATAGGGAAGCATGCTACCAAAAATATACGAACTATACATTAATTTTAAGTTATTTTTATATTAACATTTGACATTCTAATACTTTCCCTATAGTGGATAGAATGTTTTCTATATAATTTTAATAAATTAGTTTTAAGAAAATTAGAAGAATAAGAATTAGAACACAAAGCATCTAAACTCTCTTGAGACAGGTATTTTTTTCGGTGCACCAATGTTACAACGAAGTATATGGCTCACGATGGATTTTAATGAAACTGCTGCAGAATTTTCCAACTTGAGCTTGTACATTTATAACAGTGACAATGACAGTTACGGCTTAGACCTCAAGAGCCAAATCTGGTAAAGCGGCGTCAAGGATTTGCTTAAACAATAACCTAATTAGGAAAAAAAAAGTAGAAAATGATAAAAACTGGTTGACAAGATGGAGGCTCTAAGAAATAAAGATATATAACTGAATATATAGGGGGCACGTCACCCTTGTTTACAAAAGATAATAAACTGCATGAAAATAAAAAGGTACATCAGGTACCTCAGTGTCACAATTCCCGTTCTTATCTAAAGAAGGTAATCCGTGAGGGGGGGTGAAAGATATAACAAATTCAGTTCAGCAAATTCCACTATTAACTTGATATTAGTAGTATTCAAAATTTAATGCTTATTGAATAAAGTATATATTACAGTTGCACTCTCCTTGTCGAGGATTGCAAAGAGACATAAAACATTACCAAATATATCAGGAACTCCTATCTTCATCAGTCTGGCATTTTTTAGTGCTAGTTCAATTGTTTTAATATATGAAATTAAAAATAACATAAACAAGTATTCAGAACATTTTTGCAGAATATAAAATATTTTGATATCTATTACAATAAAAAAATATTTTAAAGGGAATAATAGTCTTTATTGTTCTATATTCTACAAAATCAATCAATCAATGTAGAAACAACACTTTTTCAACGTTGTTGTTTGTACTTAAACATAGTTTATTATTAACCAATACGTTGCCACAATACATACATAATGATCAATTTACGGAAATAAAATAAATGATGATTACTACTGCCATACTGAACAATGAAATTTTATTCAAAAAATTTAGATTAATGCTCAAAATATTGAAGTAAACTCAGAGTGTGATAAAGTTTATGAAAGATTATATTGATATTGCATTGATTTCTTTGTAGTTCTTCGCGAAACATTAATCAAGTCAATCTCAATGGTAGATAATTCTCTTCAATAATAAAACATTACTTTTTTGAAGGAAAAAAAACACGCAAACGTTGTTAAAAGGAAAGAATCCTTCAAACTAATGGAAAGATAATAATTCATTATACATAACTCTTAATTTGAATTATCTGTCTTTGTTCAAAATCTGCAGAGTTTCTGGAAGTTAAGAACATGAAAAATAACTAAAGTAGCTATCATATATATATATATAAATAAAAGAAGCAGGACAAGAAAACCTATCGTCGTAAATATGCTCTAGGAATTGTAGAGAGTAAAAATGAATTCAATAATAATTAAAGAAAAGAATACATAATTTCTTGAGATACAATAAAAAATATTTGCCTAACATTATTTTTGTAGTATTGAAATCGGCTAATTTTTCCCTTTATGTGAATTAAAAGTAACATATCCAATCTACATTTTTTTTTAAATTCATCTTAAACAAGGAAATGATACGATTTGTAATTCTATTCCATACAAAGAAAATACAAAAAAAAAATCTTACAAATGTATAGACATAATGTTAAATAATGAATATCATATATTATTTTTACGCGTTTTTGTGTTATATTCGAAGTCGATAAATGCTTCTTTGAGTGAATGCCTTTCATCATCAAATCGATTTTCAAATGACGCTATTAACATAACTTTAAAGTGCTACAATCTCAATTTATAGATTACCTTTATTTTTCTCATAAGCCGTTGAGAGAAGACAGCGAAAAAAAGTTACTTTTATCCTAAGGGACGAAACATTGTATAATACTATTCATTATTTCATAAATGACCGTATGATAATATTGACTTCTTTTTCGAAGAAAAAAATTCTTCTATTGCTTCATTTTGATGTAAGAAAATGTTTTAAGTCATTGCATAATTTAACCATTTTCTCACATATAATTTTTATTTATGTTTCCAAGCATGTATTGAGTTTTAGAAATTCTTTAAGAAATGAATAAAGAGGGTAGAAGAAAGGATGAAATAAAACTGCATTTTTTTTTTTTTTTTTTTTTTTTTTTGAAAAGTGGCAGTTTAAATTATTTCTCAATTCTCTTATTTCTCGTCAATTGTTATAAGGTAGAAAATGAACAGAACTTTACTATTTTCTTTGTACAAATTTTCATTTTTTTTAGTAACCATGAAATTAACATGCTCCAAAATTTGCATTGATTGATTCGGCTGCTGAAAATAGACAACGGTTTGTTGATTTCACAAGTGTATTATTTGTGATAATTTGATGAATTGAACGTTCTAAAATTGAATTTAAACTCTTTGTACTCCGTTGACGCTGATAATGTGACATTAAAATTATGAACTTTAAGTTCACTGTTCGCTACTACGGAGACACAGTTGTTTTACTTACTTAAGCTCTTTTTTATAAACTAATGCGTCTGTTTATCGCTGCAATTTCTTCTTACAGAGAAGGAAAAGGATGTGAAACTAGTGAATTTTGGGAAAATTGCCTTGGAAAATACAACATACAAATAGGAGATTTTACCGAAAATATCACTCAGATAAATTACGAAAGAAAAATTTTCATTTTGTTGAAAATTTATAAACTTTAACTTGTGTTTTATATAATGTAGCTAAAGAATAAATATTTCGTTTTATTGCATCAACGTATTTGTTTATATTGTATACATACATGTATAACTGACATAGGGTTGTAGTTGTTGGTATATTATAGGAATCTCAAGGCTGGATTGCAAAGGGTTAAAGCTGCAAGCAAACGTAACACGCTATACAAAATATTACTTTATCTATAGTTCTGATATTTTCCTCATTATAATATGAGGATATTTACTATGTAGCGAGCTCTTAGTGGCTATCTTCTTCAGGTAGGTGTAGGCATCACGACCCCGAGACACATTAGTGATCTTTTTCTTTGTTATAGGGTTTATTGGCTATGGTGAATAAGGGCGTCACGCCCTCGGGACACCCAAGAGATCCTTCTCTTGTCTCTACCTTCCTTCTCCTCAACCGGTTTTAACTTTCTTTCCCATTTCTTTAAACATCCAGATTCTTTTTACGCCTTATGGGCTCAGCATGGCCATATCTGGGTCTTGCACCACTGAATTCCACCAACCCTCTTTCATTCCTATGTAGCAATCTTAATACATATGTAATAAATACTCACAAAAATTAAGTATAGCAGTTAAATATTAAATTAATTAAGCATTGAATCATAAGACATTGCTTAAAAATTTTATTGCACTTAAATTTAGAAATTTTCATAATGCTGATTGCATAGAATGTTATGTTAATAAGTACTCTGTGTAAATTTTTAAATGAAGTGGAATTGATGTAAAATGTACCTAAACGCAAGTAAAAAACTCACAATTATAAATTTTTATTATAATTATAAATTATATTTAACATTATTTGCTTATAGAGAACTATTTATGTATATAAATGCCATTTTCTTTGCATAAAAATACATAAGAATACAATATATCAATGTTAAAATATAACTTGCTTTGCTTTTAAATTTAAGATAGTGAAAATTATGAAACTTAGCTAAAAGATAAAGCTCAGTTTTCCTTGTATAACGTTACTTTAAAAAAGCTGTAAGAGCAATGATATAAATAATATTTTAACACGTAAGTCCAACGACGGGATAGTTGAAAAATGGGAGAAAATTAGCAAAAACAGGACGATTTCCTTTTTCGGAAACCTAACTGGATTTTCATGTTAACAGTGATTTATCCTTTGCAACAGTTGACTTTTATTAGCTGCTATTTATTCTGTGTAGTTTGGCTTATTTCAACGTAATACAAAAGCGTGGGTGTTAATACAATTATTTTTATTTACTTAAACCTTCAGTATATAACCTCTAAATTATATTTTTGGATTATATATATGTATGAATCAATTTCTTTTAAAGAATGAAGCAAATCAGATGTTATTTAATCTCAGTGATTCAATTTTTCTATTTAACGAACACAGATTAAATTTTTGTTGTTATGCAACAACTGTGAGATGAGCCATTTTGACAGTGTCAAAGTGATGTTGAAAAGAGTCACCAAATTTTAAATTCGATCTTGAGGGAAGAAAATGAAAAAAAAATACGGCAATTTTTCTCTAAAGAGTATTTTATAATAAACGATTTTGACACATCATTTTTAATTTTTAAGCTCCTTTTAGTCATTTAAAATGAATCTAATAAAAATCCAAATTAAATTTTGTATTTATGTTGTTTATACGTTATTTAAAAGTTATCAGTTGACTTCATTTCACTTGAATGAACCTTATTTTTTTTTAAGTTCCAAATAATTCATTGTAAAATTATGTTTTATTAAAAGTTCGGCCTCGAAAGATTTTGGAATTAAACTAGTTTCTTATTTTACATAAAAATCATTTCAAATGTTTTATATTTTCATGTAGGACAAAAAATATATATTCGATATTCTCATAGTTAAAAAAAAGTTGCAACTAAAAATACTAGTGAAATTGAAGTGATATTTGAAGTAAGTACTCACCAACACACGCTAAGGAAAATTAGAAATTGAGCCTGTGTATGACAAAATTTACTGGTAAAAGTGGAAAAGCATTGTGACCCTGAATAAGAAGTTGTGTGCGTGTGTGTGTGTGT
>BMAW01113594.1:99812-173705 GCA_019974015.1 Nephila pilipes
GGAAAAGACGGTAATGCCACACTTTGAATTTAAATGTAAACAATTGATTATCACCAATAAATTTCATATTGACAGCAAATTTCCTATGCTATTTGCTACAGTATCATGAAAAACTAAGGAATTCGTAACTGCATCCAAATGCAACATTTATTCACGGAAATTATAGTTCTATCACATATTACTGAGCATGTATGTATGACAACAAAAGTAAATTATTTATTAATAACAGCATACCAACGTTACTAGCGTTTGAGCCTCCGTTCAAAAAATCCTAATTTGCTGCCATGATATTGTGATTTCGCTGCTCGTAGAATTACCCGTATTTCAATTAAGAGAATAAACCACAACATACTATGTACTTTATGTAAAAACATCACAAAACAAATTCGTAAATGCAAACAGGATAATATGTAATTTTCACAAAACCTACTTTAAACAAAACAACCACTGACATACGGACAAAAGAGACAATCGCATTTATATTCATATGTTTCAAATAAATTTTCGCAATATTTCGAATTAAAACAATTGCATTCATTCTTAACTAACTCTCATTATTCTGAGGTATTTTTATCCGTATTCTCTGTTAAACAATTGTTATAAATTGTTATAATTGTTATATCTTATTTATAATCATCTCATTCAAGAATATTTCAGATTCAATTTGATTATAAAATAAAAATCCTTTTCAAAAATTTAATTAAATATTTAAGGGGTTAAAATGAATTTATTAATACAATCTTTTCATTAACTCGTAGTATTTGGGGACCATAGTTACTAAAGTGCGAGATGCAGTATTAATATAAATTGAGGGATATTATAGATTTTAACATCAATATGAATTTTCTGCATTTCGTTTACACTTATTTAACAACATTTTTGAATATTTAGGAAATATCCCGAAAAAGGAATGAATCTTTATAACATTATACATTTTACAAATAAAAGGTAGTTGAATGTACAGCTAATCT
The DNA here is from genome assembly GCA_019974015.1 of Nephila pilipes. Taxonomy (NCBI): domain Eukaryota; kingdom Metazoa; phylum Arthropoda; class Arachnida; order Araneae; family Nephilidae; genus Nephila; species Nephila pilipes. Next base: position 100,784 of record BMAW01113594.1, read on the forward strand.
CACTGATGGCGAGATTTTGAAAATCATTCCGTACAAAAAATTAAAACTATAACAAATCACTTTCCTAGAAATGATCATTTATCCAATACAAACGTTTAAATCCAAAAATTAAAAAAAAGAAGTATGAAAATGATCGTTTCGTCTTTTGTCCCAAATTTTCAAAGGATGAGTCTCAAAGAGAATGTTTTGTTCCATTTGTCGGGATTCTACTTCCTCAAATTTCTATATTCTCCTGCACTTAATGATCAGGAGATTTATTGAATCTGGTTTCGTAAAAGATTCCCATTCTACTCCTGCTCTTCATTTTTGCTCTTTTTTAAATGCGCAAGCACCATTCGGCTGACTTCTTTCTCACTTTTCTATTTTCTTTCTTTCGAAGTATAAGCTTGCTTTTGCAAATGTGAACTCTGTCTCATGTTTATCCTATGATGTATCAGATGCAAAGAAAAAATAGTAATTTCTGTACTTAACAAGAAATTTTGATGTCAGCTGAATAAGAAGAATATTAATCTGAAATTCATAAGACGGGATTCATAGTAAAACCGATGGTTAATAGGATTCTATTATATAAAGAACATTGAAATAACAGCACATATTGATCTAGCTGAATTGTTCTTAATTTTGATACGTCGGAATAAGTAGATTATAATTTTAAAAAATGCCAAAATGACATTAAATACTTTGCATTAATCAAATCAATTAATAAAGGCGTGAAAGGCATTATGAAGTTTTCAATAAGTCTTGTGTTGTTTATTAAGTATGTATTGTACTATTACAGACTAAGTAAATAAATTTATCATTGCTTGAATCTCATCTTAACTCTCTCAGCTGCAACTCTTTCTCATCTGCTTTTTTATGTGTAAGTAGAAAGTGATGGAAGAATGAAGAAATAAATAAAAAGTTTGAATTGAAAACACTTCTTAATTCATCATATATTCTGAAGAAAAGTTTTAATTAGAAATCTAATTGGGTAGTAGAATTTTAATTGCATTCAGATTTCATGCCAGTGATTCAGCAAAAAGGAATCATCGTAAATACTCATTCCTGTGTTCTGCAACATCCGTGTTGTTCGAGAGATGTCATAAAGAAATTAGAAAATGCAACGAAAATTCCATTTCAATACTTGCCTTCCTGTCAGATAGAATAGTTTCACATTCAGAATACATTTTAAATCAGAAAACGGTAAATAAAATATTCTTATAAGTCAGTTTAGGCGTACGTCATATGTACAATTATATACTGTGACCATAAATTTGTTAACATTCAAAAAGCATGTGATTTTTTGCTCATTAAGATCCCTTTATAGAAAAGTATGGAAAATATTTTTCACCAGAATAAATGGATTAATACGTTGATTTGAGTAGCATGATAAAATACACTCCTGACATTCGGCTATTCGCAATTTTCTCTTCATGCGCCTTGGGAACGTTCTGTAATTTGAGTTGTATAAAATTCCAACACTTTTCCTTCTAAATGAAACATAATTACACAAATTATATAAAGATTAGAAATGCAATGAATTTAATTAAGGTTAGTAATATATAAGTGAAATAGAATCGAATGGAATATAAAGGACAGATGATAACGTTAAGTGAGGAGATGTTAGTAAAATAAAAATTAGAATAAACTGCTATAGTTGATAGGCTGTAATTGAAATCGGTCAGAAGCGACTCCTTATTTGAATAAGTGGTCATCGAAGGTGAATCCACACTATTCCACAAGCGAATCACTACATGCGAGTGAGTTGGTAAGCTAGAAATTGATTTCTCAATTCTGAAATCGGATTCAGGCGAATAGAGAGAGACCCCAGGTGAGGACGGTCTTACATAATCTGTGAAGACAGTTAATGAATTGTTATTGTATTTTTTCTGACTTCTGTTCAATTGAATTTGTGAGCTTAGTTTCTATTTAATTAAGCTTTACGATGTCTGTTGAGGTAAATATTAAGATAGGGTCGTTACAAATTGATTTCAATGTAAAATGGAAATCAGAACATAATATTGAATATTCATAATACTTTTTATCACAGAACGTGTTCTGAGTCGAAGAATTCATTGAAAATTCCGGTCTCCTCTAATTACTTTCGTACTACCATATTCACGTCAAAATTATTTCGTATGAATCACTTGAGTCTGATAATTATCTGCCCTTGTATTCCTTCCTTAAGCAATGCTACAGCCATCTGGATGTTTGCATATTGCTATCTAATGACCTTTGGTATTTCAGTATATATGAGAAGATTATATACGTACCATTAGGTTCATCAAATAATATATGAATAGTTGCGAACATTTAATTTCAAAGTACAAACAGTAGCAATGTGTTATCTCGAATACAGAAAATATTATTTTTAAAAATATAAAAAAAAAAAAACCTGGCAAAGATTATACAACTAACAGAAATGGATAAACCTAGAAAAGGAAAAAAAAACACGGTGAGAGAAATCTATAATAAAAAATCAGAAAAACATGTTAGTTTTATAATTTAGATTCTATTCTGAATTAGTTAAGATGAAAAATATATTTTGATAATGCTGTCACTTAATTTTTTTTTTTTTTTTTTGCTAAAAGTTATAAATCGCTTGTAATTATAGATACAAAACATTAATATTATTGTAATAATAGTGATAGTAACATTCATTGTTCATTTTTTCAGCAAACAACTGAGAAATTAACTTAGGTAACTTAGTAAACTTAATATATACAAATTCTTAATATCAAAATTTCAAAAAATATTTAATAAAAAAAATCAAAAGTTAAGAGAATAATTTAAAAAAAATCAAAAGTTAGAAGAATAATTTTAAAATTTTCTTAGCATAATAATCATTTGACTTGAAAATTAAAACAAGAATTTACTTTAAGCTTATCTACTTTGTCCTAATATTCACATTGAAGGGCCCAGCTTTCACATTTTGAGCTTTCTCATTGAATATAAGTGGTTTATCTCGTATAGGTCTGTCTAACCCAAAATACTTTACGGCCTACTTTGGAAACGCATTTAATTTCTGCGGGCCACATTGTATATATTGTTACGAACCGGCAGTGACGTTTTCCTTTAAAGTTGTTCTTATGAAGGAAAAGAGATATTTACAAACATTTCATCATTCACCAACGAAAACTTAAGTAATGACCCCTCAACCAAAAACCTTAATGTCATTAGCAACAAAATGAAGTGTCTCGAAAATGCTGGAATTTTGTCGATATCTCGATTAATGGGTAAGTTGCGGATAATTTTTTAATTTTCCTTTTAAAATCACCCCGGTCTGAAAAAACTATACTAAATGCACCGAGATCCTGAGAAGAAGTTGCCTGGGTTCGGAGTCTGCTTTTCAAGTATAATGCGAAGATTTATCCATGTTGCGATCTAGTAAGCGGATGAGTTGATTTTATAGAAATTGCTATGGCTGTATAACAAATGCTATATTTGTTTCTGTTGTGTTGTTAATTTCTCCAAGTTTTGCTAATGGGTGATTGAAATTATGCAGAATATTTCTGAACAAATATTTGTGTGTGTGTTCCGGAATTGTGTATTCCAGAATATTTGTGTACGTGTGTGTATGTGTGTGTGAGAGAGAAAGAGAGAGAGAAAGTGTGTATGTATAAATCAAGAGAAATTACCCTTAATTGAATGAAATGTATTTGTGGGAAATTTAATTTTTGAAAGCTTCTCTACAGTCACAATAGAATGCTAGCTCTGCTTTATTTGTGAGGGAAAGCTAACAATCAGGTAATCTGCCTGGATCCACATGCTTTGGTGCCGAATAAATTGCAGAAAAACTGGTTACCCCTCTCCCTCGCGATCCGCTTCTAATATGTGAGCTTGTCACTCCCCAACCCTACAATTTCCCGTAGGTTTACTGGTTCTATATACATTATGTATCGCCCAACGCCCAAAGCTAGCTTTATATTATGAGCTCAACTCTGCAACTGATTCTGAACAAGAATATAAAAGAAGCACTTTGACGATATTTGAGTCGATGAACTAAGAAATTCCAAAAATAACTGGATATGATGAAAATAACTTGTGGTAGAAAGTTCTTTGGTAATTTTATGTAAAAACTAAAAATTTAAAATTTTGCTAATATGATCCAGGTTTGCAACCTGAGGGTTGACCAATCTAATTTACTTCAATGTAAGAAATATCTAAAGAATTTACAGTAAACTACTTTTGTTATAATAAGTCGATGACACAGATAAAAAAAAACATTAATGTTAATGTCCACGTTTGATTATTACAAGAACGAATCAAATCGAAAATGACCTGAGAAAAACAAATGTAATTCGCTCAGAATGGAAATCGGATATTGTAACAAGAACAAAAACAATGTCATAATAATTTAAACAACCCAAGTTCAAAGCGAGTTTTCGTATTAAATGTTCGTCCTGTTTTTCTTTATCTTCTGATTTTGACAGTAAATCGAAAAAGCAATGTATAATCGCGGAATTCTGATAAACATTATCCATATGTAAATGTCAGAAATGGATAAATTGTAACATTGAGTTAAAACATGGAAATGACTTATTGGAAATATTCTTTTTGATAGCAGACAACAGCTTTCATAATCATTTGCGAGAGAAATAAAAATTTATACCTTGTTTCGCACTTCTTAAATAAAGTAAGTTTTTTTTTTCTACTATCTCAATGTTTTATGCATACAATCGCTAAGATAATGTCTGTATAGTGGATGCACTACTGCATAGGTATGCTAATAGTGTCATTTAAAAATCGATTCGACAAATAACTTTTTCTCTCGCAGAATAAAACTAAAACATTTCATAGTGAATGCCTTACTTTTTCAGCTATTAATATTTTATGTTCTGCAATCCATTTTTATTGCTTATCTTTACAATATTTCAGCGTTTTGGAACTATTCTTGAGTTAAAAATACTTCCTTTTTTACAAAAAAGAGATAAATTAATTATTTTTCTTTAAAAATATCTGTTTGGAAGATCTGTTCTTTAAATTGTTCTACTTTATGTATTGAAATATACGCAATGTAACATCAAGTATTTTTAAGTAAAAAAAATTACATTTTTTTGCATAAGTTTATATTTCATAAAAAATGGGTCTTAATCTACTCAGTACTTACCTGTACTGAGAACTTGATGTTATTTTACTTTCTGTGGCCACGGTAGATAGTGTTCATGGCCTCATATTCGTTATTGGTTTTATTTCTCGCAGGCTCATGGTTTGAAATCCTGATGCAACTAAAGAATCGCTGCGTTGAGGGATTAATGCATATTAAATCTGTCGATGATCCAATTCCTCATGTAGTGGAAGTTAGAAGAATTCAGTCTCAAAATCATCGCGTTGATTCTAATTGCGACAGGGATAGATACTTATAAAAAAATGTTTCCTTTATTCGACACAGCAATCTTTGGTGAATCATAGTTCTTAAATTATTGTATTAGAAGTGCCATAAATTAACTACAAAGCTATAGTGTAAAAGTGATAGGGGACAAAAGAATTACCTTTCTTTTTCTATTCTTATGAAACTACAGGAACATTCTTTCTATAAAGTCGTGTATTTTTTACAGCGCCCGTTCTTTCTTGTATTATACCACATACCCAGAAATTTTTTGACCCCAAACTTTCGAAGGGTACATCTCAAAGAGAACATTTCGTTAAAATCCGCGTATTAAGATTTTTATTTCTTCTAATATGTTATCCGTCTGACACTTACCATCAGGACACAAGAGGCACAAGGTTCTCAAAAGATAATTATTCTACTCCCCTCTTCCTTTTTGCTCGTTTTCAAGTAAGCAAGCATTGTTTAACGTATTTCTTTCTCATGTCTCTAATTTTTCTCACTCATAATATAAGTTTGGAGTTGCGAGTTGCAAGTCCGTAGCATGATTATCATGTAACACATAAAATAGAATGAAAAAACTGGTACAAAGGTCCGCTCTTAACAAGAAGTTATGACGTCATTTGAATGGCGATTGATCCGAACATCATAAAACAGGAGCAATGGTAAAACCGCAAATCAAGTGAACTCTCGTATTAACTCGGGGCAACCAGTATACACACACACACACACACATATATATATATATATATATATATATATATATAAAGCAATTTGTAGAAAATGCAACACCATGAAGGAATCATCAGAATCAAATGAAATTCGCAGCAAATGTCAATTATAGGATATTATGCAAATTAATAAAGTTTCAGAGCCATCGCGCGTGCGCGGCGCGCGCAGCGCCCTCTGAATTGATGCTGAAAGCGTATAAATAAAGTGCTGTAGCGGGACGTTGAAAAAAGTCTATGATTATTTGTTAGTGGCAAACGTTTAGTGAGACCTGAGTATGCCTCCACGACGGAAGAATAAGAAATTCAAGCAACTTACGGAGTTTGAACGAGGGAGGATAATCGGCCTTCGAGAAGGAGGATTTTCCTATCGCGCAATAGCAGCTCGTATGCAGCGGAACAGTTCCACAGTGATGCGAGTTTGGAAGCAGTGGACCGACGAGCACCGAACAACTCGAAAAACAGGCACTGGACGACAGAAGGTGACGTCAGAGCGCGATGATCGACACCTGCTCCGCATGGCGGTGAATGATCGCACAGCTTCCTCCAGGCAGCTGGCAGCACGTTGGTCTACTGCTACAGGTGTACAATTGTCGGCTTCGTCAATTCGTCGTCGTCTGCTGCGCCGTGGATTGCGTGCAAGGGTGCCTTTATACAGGATTCCCCTCACGGCGAATCATCGACGGCTGCGTCGGCAGTGGGCTCTTGAGCACAGAGACAGGCGAGCTGATTGGCACCAAGTTGTCTTTTCAGATGAATCACGCTTCAATTTGTGGACCCATGATGGCCGTGTTCGTGTTAGACGTTATGCCGGTCAACGCTGCCTTCCTGAGTGTATTATTGAACGACATAGTGGTCGAACACCCGGAGTTATGGTCTGGGGTGCGATTTCGTATCATGGACGATCCAATTTGATACGAATTGAGGGTAATCTCAATAGCAACAGGTACGTCCGTGAAGTGCTACAGCCCGAAGTCGTTCCTTTCCTTCAAGGCATCCCTGGAGCTATCTTTCAGCAGGATAATGCACGCCCACATGTTGCGCGGACTGTTCGAGACTTCTGTTCAGCACAACGCATGCAACTTCTTCCTTGGCCTGCTTATTCACCGGATATGTCGCCTATTGAGCACGTGTGGGATATGGTTGGTCGGCGTCTCGCTCGTGATCCGCGTCCTGCAGTTTCCAAAGACGAACTTTGGTTGCGCATACAAGCGATATGGAATTCTCTTCCTCAAGCAGATATTCAACATCTGTTTGACCCCATGCCACGTCGTATAGCAGCACTTATTGCAGCGCATGGTGGCTGCACCAAATACTGATTTCGGACGCTTAATTTGTTTCTTTTGTTTTGAAAATTTCATCATTTATTTGTATCAGTACAAGTCGTTTCTGCATTAAATTTCATTTGATTCTGATGATTCTTTCATGGTGTTGCATTTTCTACAAACAGCAGTATATATAAGAAGAATTTAAACCCCTATAGATCTATTAATGTCATAACTGTTTTATTTGGATATCGTCGAAAGAAGGCCTGCTAGGCTGAAATTTCTTTATTCTTATAATTGTGATGACCTGAATGACTATTTTCTACCCCACATTTTAGTTTTCTTTCAATTTATCACTAAAATCTATTTTCACACTCAAGTAAATTTACCAATCCACTGTGCGCTTTTCAATTATAGCTGCGTCACCTTCGGTTTGCAAAATTGGATGTAATGAATAAATATCTGGAGTCTTATCATGTGTAAAAGCTGATGCAATATTTGTTTGCGCTCCCGTATTCCCTTCTTACAAGTATTCTTTCTCTTCCTTCTTGCCATGTAACGTGCGTTCTTACATGATGGCTACTTTCGATGTTTGCTTCCACATACTTCAGAATGTAAAACGCTGTTATTATGCAAAGGAATAAAGAAGTTTCTGTGCTACAGGCTTTCTTACTTTCCTTCTGTGTATTGCTTTTCCACGGTTTATAGTCACTTGCATCAAATTTCATGAGAACACTAAAAGTGGTACATTTGCGATTGAAAATTTTTTTACTAAATGTGTCACATATATTTTTCTATTTATTTACCTCTATGCAATTATTCACATATTCAGTTACAGTTATTCCTTTTAATATTTGCTAATATTTTTACTTTTCACTCATTGTCTTTGTTTTTCCCCAGTGAGCAGAAGTCAATATATTAGAATCAGGATTTCATATCCATTTCATTATATGAGTTAAATGGTAATATGAAGAATGTTTGTTTTATCTCTTAGTCTAATATTTGTATGATATACACTCATGGACAAAAAAAATTACAGCACCCAGAAATAATTGCAGGATCGTAACGAAACTTGGCATGAAGGTACATGTCGGGGAGATATGCAAATTATTAGAAATGCAGCGTGATTGCGCATTACATATAACTGGTAGAGGACGTTTAACATCGTCCTCCGTGGAGTATAAAACATGTACCCAAAGCTTGTTTCAGTGTTCTGAATCGTTTACAAAGGAAGAGCTAAGGTAGACATGCCATTACACCGTTTTCCAAGCCAATATGAGCAGCTGTCTCAGTTTGAGAGGGGGAGAATCATCGACATGATGGAATCTGGGTGGTCAGCTAGGTGAGTAGCTCGTCAATTAAACTGCTCTGATTGTGTTGTGAGGAGGTGTTGGGACCAGTGAATCCGAGAGATGTCATTTACACGAAGACCAGGCTCAGGACACCCTCGACAGACCAGTCGTAATACCGCCACATCGTAATAAATGTACGCGAACAGCCAACTGCTTCATTGAGAGCCACCCAGGCTCAGGTAGCACCTTCACTAGGTTCCACTGTGTGTTTTAGAACCATTCGAACGCGCCTGGCTGAAGGACATTTGGGATCGAGGCGCCCATTACATGTGCTGCCCTAGACGCCCACCCATCCACGCCTCCGTTTGGAATGGTGCCGATCACGAGGAAACTGGACTGCAGCGGAATGGAACCAAGTCGTCTTTAGCGACGAATTCAGATTCAATCTCAGCAGTGATGACAATCGTGTTCGTGTGTGGAGACCCCGTGGTGAAAGCCTCAATCCTGCCTTTATTTTACAGTGACACACCACTCCCACAGCAGGTGTGATTGTATGGGGTGCCATTGCCTATAATACACGGTCTTACCTAGTATTGATCTGTGTCACCATTACAGCCCACCGGTATGTCCATGACATCCTGGAACCACATGTGTTGCCACTCATTTAACGACTCCCACTAGTCATTTTTCAACAAGACAGTGCTTGGCCTCACACGGCAAGGGTGTCACAAGACTGTCTCCGCACCGTATCTACCCTTTCTTGGCCTGCCAGATCCCCAGATTTGTCTCCAATCAAGCATATCTGAGATCATTTGAGACGGCGAGTTGGGCATCCCACGAGTTTGAACGAACTAGAGGCAAGGTTAGAGCAAATATGGAACGAAATGTCTGTAGACATCATACAGAACTTGTATGTCTCAATGCCCTATCGTATCGCATCGTGCCATCACGCTACAGGGTGTTCAACAGGGTATTAAATCCTCCGTTCTTTTGCCTTTTTCTCTGAAATAAATGATCCTTTTTCTTTGATTTTCTTTATCATTTTCTTATATCAAAGCAGTCGTTACGTATGTAAAATTTCGTTTCATTTTGAAGACTCCTTCTTGATGCGCTAATTTTTTAATCCATGATTGTAGTTGCGAATTGAGCAGCTGGAGACTCATTCCTTGAAAAAAACGCCTTTCTAATCTAAACTGAGGGCTCAATTTATGCTCGTTAAAAAACTATAAGAAATGGATCACAGCGAGAGAATTGCGGAGGAATTGTTTTACATGTATGCAATATGAAGCCTAATTGCTCATGAGCGGCTGAACTCGAAAATGTATATGCAACGTTAGTGAATAGTGAATCCCATTTATGAGTACATGTACTAATGCGAACTTCTGTTCTAGTGACCTAAAAGTCTATCACAACGATACAAGGTTCAATTTGTTACATTTTAAAGCGGATTATAAATAAGAAAATGAATAATACTTCATATATTAATAATAGCTGTTAATAGCTTCAATTTAATAGGAAATAGTGTTCATTTTCATATCTGTATTCCGTTTTGAAATATAACAAATTGAAACGTTTTGATTATTTCTAATTACCTGTATATTAGATTCGATATTCCAACTGAAAGATGAAATGATTCCCAAATATCATATAATTAATAGTTTAAAGACAATATTCCTATTTTGATTTGTATTGAAAGCGAATTAGCTTACTAAATCGAGATGCATAAAAAAAAAAATTTGTTCCAATTTGTGTTTCAGAAATCACGGCTCGTATTTCAAATCGTCTTTTTCCATAATTGCTTTAGAATCTAAACAAATGGCAGTTTACGGAACGGAATGAGGAGGGTGGAAATGCAATAAGCATAACAAAAGTAAAGTGAATTTCGTACTCTTAATCAAAAAGAGAGTTTAATCACCGTTCCGATTAGGAAGGTGATTTGTCTGAATCTAAAAAAAGATTAATCTTGATCTGGAAATGCTCCGAAAATAGTTTGTGACGCGTTTGTTCCACTTCTTTAAAACTGATTGAATGATATAATAAATGAAGGGTTGTTGATTTCTTTTTTTTTCCTCTCTCTGTATAAATTTTTGATATTATCTTCTGTCAAAAGAAGTTATAAAATACCGTGCTTTAAATGTAAGCCTACCCGTGTATAAGCAGAAAGCGTGTTATTTACCCTTTAAAATCTATTCAATATTCAAAACCATATATAAATCAAAAATGAAAGAAAAACAAAAAAAAATATTGTTTACTAACGTCACATTGGAATCAAAACGAGATGTATTGGAGACTCATCAAGGATAATACATGTACTGGCCTCTCCTCTCTAAACTTCCACACCACGCCAACGTGAAACTTTGAATCTCGAAATATTCAACGTGAATCATCCTTGAGTACCTGGTGGGCCTTTAGCGGCATTAGAACTCCAGATCACGACTCGACAGAAACAACACAGTTCAAGTTCAGGAAACAACGCACTTCAGTGGTTCACAATCAAGACCACTGGCTAACTGCTGCGCCGTAAAAATAACGAACCCAAACTTCTAAGTACTCATATTATTATATATATTTTTTTCTTTTGCATTAAGGTTGATTTCAACATACTGAAACACATTAACGAATCTGTATCTAAGTCGATCCCCGTAGTTTTGCTTATAAAAAATTCAGAAATCTCCCGTTTTATATACGGAAATATACGTTGATATTAAAGGATCGAGTGTCATGAATCCGTGTTCGTTTCAACGAAGCTTCTCAAAAGGAATATGTAGAAAGATATATTCTTCTCGAATGAATGATAAATAGCTAATGAAGAGAAAAAAAAGAAATCTTGTTGGAACTTATGAAGGAATTCTGTGAATTTCTATAACCTAATATACCTGAAGTTCAAATACATATTACTCATACCTTCATGATTACATTGAATTTTTTTTTTCGTTTTCTGTTATTTAAAATAATACTTAAGATGAGGAATTATCCCATATATCAAGAATCATATGAAATATATTGTGGAATGTTTAATGCATAGAAAAGGTGATACTATGACATAAATTTTGCGATCAGTTTAAATTTAAACTTTCGCTATAATTGCATTGTATTGTCTATATCATGGGTCGATACTTTTTCGTGTTATTTTTAGACTTGACTTAACTTACTAGGTTCATAGATGAACAACAACAAAAGCAGTTTCAATTTTATTCATTAACAAGTGATATCCACATGGTAATTTTAAATACATATGCTTATACAAAAATGAATAAGAAATTCTAAGAAATTTACTTAAAAAAGAAGGTTTGGTAAAAGCTAATGTAATTTTGAAATATGTAAATGTGCTTTTAGTACTTACATCGCTATCCAAAAAAAGCTGTTGTAATTTTGTAAAAGTGGCGATTCGCGAACCTTCCTTAACTAACATCTCAGGTTTCCTTTGGGTTTTATATTTCAGTCTCCAGATTTTTTTCCCAACTAAATGAAACGTGGCAATGAAATTAGGTAAACATTAAAAGAGTATAAGTGAAGAAGTGTCAATACTACTTTTCTCATATCGTATTTCGATAAGAGTAATCCTGTAAATTCCATAGTTTCCACGCTGAAGGACAATGAAGTAGTAGAGAGCGTTCTCCATTTTAGGAAAACAATGAACAAGGCTTTTAAAAGTAATTGACTACATTGTATTGATTTTAAGCCTATTTCAATTAATTCATCTGTGCATAAATTTTGAGTTAAACTTCAGACTTGCGATTAGGCAAATATTTCAGATGGCAGAGGGATTGATTGATTAGTTCTATAAACACCGCATTAGAAGCAACACGATAGCTACTGGAGACGGACCGCTTAAAAATGAACCTCGGTCTAGTGACGAGGACGATATCTGAGCCTGACTTCCTTATCCTAACTTCGTCACCAAGCCAGCTGGTTAACTTGAGATCTCAACCATATTTAAGGAGCATCAACGGTGGGCTCGAACCCACAATTCGATGAAAAAAGTCGCCCTCGAGCCCGCGTTATGACCACTAGGTGTAAGATGACGCATGACTCGGACATTTGAGAAACCCCAAAGTCTTTAGTTGTAATTTATTCATATTAGCCTACAGACCGAAATAAAAGCAGACGGTGGGCTGTTTGATTGTACTGCCTTCAAATTTAAAGAAAGGGTACTTGAAATTGGTCTAATATTTCCTTATTTTATTGAAATAAAGTAACAATATTTTTCTCAGTTTGTACTTTAATTTCAAAACTTCCACACTATGTTACATTTGAATTTTGCTGTTCAATCACAACTTTAAATCACGATAATGTCTTGGTACTCAAAACAGGTATTAACAATATTATATGTGCAACGTGAGCAAAGAGTCGGATAAAAATTTAATTTATCAGCAAAATACAGAGCAGCATTTAGAGAAGCAATAGAAATATTACAAGTAAAAAAATTTTACGTTAAGCTTCTTGACGTCTTCTTAAACTTCTCTAACTTCTTTATTTAACTTCTTGACACTAAACTTCTTACAAAACTAGAATTTTGAAATATATATATATATATATATAACTTGAGTACCCAGTTTATATCATTTAGGCTATATTTCTTAATAATTATCTGTAAAATATTTTTCAAAAATCCCAACTCTTACACATTCTTTTTTTTTTTTTTTTTTTTTTTTTTTGCCATTTCATGTCAATTTAGGAATTTCTTTCTGAGCAAAATAAATAAAAGTATTTAAAGAAGCATTAACACAGAAGTATTATAAAGTTTTAAATATTATCAAAAAATAACCGAGATACCATAAAAATAACGAGATTATTTAAATTATTATTTAATTATAATTTTAGTTTAAGCTTACCTTTCCGTAAATGCCTATTATTTACTGCTTCCGAATACAATAAATAGGGAAATTTTGTAAAACATTTAACAACGCACAGACGCACAAACACACACACACACACACACATATATATATATATATATATATATATATATATATATATATATATATACTGTAACAAAAGAATGAAATTTCGTATGCAAAGTCATTTGGAACGAACATACAAATAAATAAAATTTGGTGCCTAATGAATGAATAGCGGGATCTACAACACATCGGAACCGTGCCCTCAGTAAGTATATATAAGAAGAGATTCTAAATCTGATGGTCAAATGTTCTGTTGCATTGCGATTTAGAATACCTTTCAACGACTGAAAAAATGCCTCGCCGCAAAATTCGAACCCATTATGAGCAACTGTGAGAGTTTGAAAGAGATCGTATCATTGGACTGAAAGAGGCAGGTTGGGCAAATGGGAGAATCGCTCTTCATATGGGTCGAAGTGATGCGACGATTAGAAAATGATGGAAAAAATGGGTAGACAATGGCAGATTTCAGCGTCAGGATGGTAGTGGTTGACCTATGGCCATAGCAGATTGGGAGGACCGAGTGATTGTCAGATTAGCTGTCACAGCGCCTGATTCATCGTTATCAACCATCAGATGTGCGACCCTCACACGAGTGTCCACTACGACCATTCACAGATGGCTGATAGAGCGAAATTTATTCCCGTACCGACAGCTACGCCCCTTGACACTCACTCCTTGTACATTGTCAAGCCAAATTACAGTGGTGCTTGTTTCGATCAGGTGATAATGATGCTGACTGGGGATGTATAATATTTAGTGACAAATCCCACTTCCAACTGTGTCCTGACGATCATCGAAGACGTGTCTGGAGACGCCCAGGGCAGCGTGCCGATTCTGCTTTCACTATTGCACGCCACACAGACCATCAATCAGAAGTTATGGTCTGGGGTGCTTGATTTTCCTTGATAGCCGGACCCCTTTTGTCGTCATTAGAGGCACACTTACAGCACAGTGGTACGTCGACGACATTCTGAGACCTGTTTTTTTACCGTTCCTTTTGCAATACCCTGGCCTCATTTTTGAGCAGAATAATGCCATACCGCATACGGCACGTGTTGCTATGAACAGTTTTACAGCTTGTCAAGAACACTTCCTTGGCCAGCCAATTCTCTCTCCAATCGAGCATGTCTAGGATATGACGGGAAGGCTACTGCATCTACCAGGGAATATTGAAGACCTAGCCAATTGGAGCACATTTATCAATAAATACCGCAGTAGATCATCGAGGAGCTTTATCACTGTATATCACGTTGTGTGTCAGCTTTCATCCAAGCTAGAAGTGGGTCGACACCTTATTGAACTCGCTACTTAATAAATATGTAACTGAAATAAATCATCCAATTTTTCTGAAATTTAATAATTTTTTTTTGTTTATAATTTTCCTATCCGCCAATTGTTCTCTCCGTGTGAAAATTCGTTTTTGATGCATCGTTTTTTTTTTTTTTTTTGTTATAGAGTGTATTATTGATCCAATATCAAACAACTTTTCAAATTGTGCCACAATTCCGTTAAAAATAATCTGAGTGACTAGAAATTCATTCTACAGAGGCACAATGTAATCAAAACATAATAGACAAAAATGATTTATACTCATACATTGGGCAACAAAGTAAAAAAAAATGTCTTAAGTAACAGAATAACGTTAGTAAAAAACATTGTCTGACCATGTGGAAGAACATCAAACTTAAGTCCTTAATTTATATGCCCCACTCTAACTGCAATGGTTACGTGACGAAGTCTGTTCATTCTTAATACCAAATTATGCAGCATTTCTTGAGGTAAGATTATCCTTCTTAAAGGACCATCTGTTTCACCTGTCTGGTGTTCTCCGAAGGATAAAATCTCTCTATCAGACTTTTCTCCAAAGCATTTTCCACATATTTAATAGAATTTAAATCAGGGGAGTACGCAGGGTAAACAATTTTGGACAATATCTTTACTTACTAGAAGCTCCTCAACTGCAGAGAACCTGAGTGGGTATGCATTGTCTTCCACAAAAATAAATTCTTTACCGATGGCTTCTTGGAACAGACACACAAATTGAAAGGATAATTTCTTCATTGTAACAATCTCCTATAAGTAAGCTGATGTCAAAAATATGGACCTTCGTTCTTTTAATCAATATAATGCGTCCCTACACAAGCTCTCTTGGACGACCTCAACTGTCTCGGTCCCCGAAGTTAGTGGAATGAATACGTGTTTCTCCCTCCCTTCATATCAACTGATGTTGAGAATCGTTGCTCAGACTGAAACGACTCTCATCATTAAAAAACGTAACTCCAAAAACATAATTCCAGTCTTTCTGCTCTTAACATCACTTTAAATGGAGCATCCGTTGGGCGGAAGTAGATGGCTGATGCAGCGATCAGGATGATGGTCATTTAGGCCACCTTGATACAGACATGTTGTCACAATAAATTTTGATACCGGTCATCCATTTGTCATACATAACTGCTGAGAAATGTTGCCTGATGCTTGAATATGGTATTTCTTTGACTGCAGAATGATATGTCGGTCATCATTTACCATCGCTTTCCTCTGCCGAACACACCAAATACTCCTTCAACTGTAACTGCTATTTTACCATCAGCATACTTGCCTGAAAGGGTTTCCCAGCACTTGAAACTACGCTTTTGTCAATTCCAAATTCTTGTACAAAACTCGCAAAACTACGGCTTTCTTCAAGCTTGCCGATCTTTCTACCACATTTAAAATCATCCTAATGGGTTTTTTGTGGTCATTACGAATGAACGATTTCATTTACACTTGCATGGAATGCCTTGAAAAAAGACCTTCCTCCTACATATTAAGCAGCTTTGACTCTGTTGTCGCACCTTCCACGTGACTGAGTGCCATGAAGTCCCCTCTTATGTCATAGTGTTGATTTTTGTATATATTTCACCTTTCTACTCAGCTACCATTTCATTGTTCTGGTGGCAAATAAACTTTTTCAGCAATTTAATGGTTGTGTGTTGAAAAATGTATTTTCTGCTAAGTTTTGCGTGATAGTATATATATATATATATATATATATGCATGGTGGTCATAAAAAAAACTTTCACAACATTTGCACTTCTAGCCTCCATTTCGCTTACTCTATCGGGATGAATTTTTAAATATAGTTATTTGGATATATACGCTCGAGATTCTGTCAATTGCAACACAGTGGCGCTCACAGTTACGGTTATAGTAACAGAAGCTCGAAACTTTTCTAATGTCAACACCTACTTTTTTCCATCGTAAAACGTATAGTGCACGCAAAAACCTTAAATAGTGATGGAACCGGATTTATATTCCCAAAACTAATTGTTATATTCCCAAACAGAAAACAATTTTGAAAATCTATCAACAAACCACTGGTAGTGATAGCTGGGTCGTCAGAGCGTTAGACTTGAGACCGGAAAAGTTGGATTCAAGATTCTCTCAGCAAAAGAGAGCTATGGAGATCTGATGTTTGTACAACTCGTTGTGGGTAAAATGTTCAACAAGTTGTGCAAATTACACCTATGGAGGTATGAAAGCGGGGGTGACATCACGCTCGTGGAGAATCAAACTTGTGATGATGTGTTTGCCGACTAAACTTAAGAGTGAATCTCCAAAAGTAGGTAACAGCCATCTGCGTAGCTTTAATTTAATTCTAAGGCAACCTACCCACCAGCCTACAAAACTCGATCTGAGTGCATGCAGAAAATTTGCATATGACGGAGGCAACATACCAATCACAGAACGCCGTGCGTGAGATATTCAACTTAAGAAATCAATGAAATGTGAGATGGGTATGCTAATTCTTTAGTCGGGAGCTCACTTTACCTGAGACAGTTCGTGGTGAATTGGTAAAACTGTACTATAAAAATGGCATGAATGCTGCTAAAGCTTTGCGAGTTTATCGACGAAATCATCTCCAAAAACGTGCCCCATGTACTCCGAAATTTAAACATAATTTAGTAAGGAAATTCGAAGAGATACGGGCTGCACCTGTGATAAACCGCGTTTCGGAAGGTCAACTATTTCTGAGGACGTTGTTACAGAAGTTCATCATATAGTGACTTCAGGACATAACAGGTCAATTGAAAAGTCTCCAGCCTGACACATAGATGGCGCTACTAGAATTAAATCCATATGTTTTTAGTTAACCCTAATCCTCAAAAGATGCGTGTATAAATTTGATAGCTGTCTGATCATTAGTATGTGGATTATAGCATTTTGAGAAAAGCAACTTTTGTTATTGTGAAAAAAATGGATAAAAAGGAATTTCGCGTGTTGATAAAATATTGCGTTTTGAAGGGAAAAAATACAGTTGAAGCAAAAACTTGGCTTGATGCCGAGTTTCCGGACACTGCCCCAGGAAAATCAACCATCAAGGATTGGTATGCTAAGTTTAGATGTGGTGGAATGAGCACCGAAGACGGTGGACGCCCAAAAGAGGTTGTTACCGAAGAAAACATTAAAATTGAATGAAATAGCAGACACGCTAACTGAACGTGTACATCATATCATTCACGAATTTTTGGGTATGAGAAAGCTCTGTGCAAAGTGGGTGCCGCGCGAGCTCACTTTTGACCAAAAACAACGAATAGTTGATGATTCGGAGCAGTGTTTGAAGATGATCAAGCGTAATAAACCCGAGTTTTTGCGTCGATATGTGACAATGGATGAAACATGGCTCCATCATTTTACTCCGAAGTTTATTCGACAGTCATCCGAGTGGACTGCACACGATGAACCTGCTCCAAAGCGTGGGAAAACGCAACAGTCGGCTGGCAAGGTTATGGCGTCTGTATTTTGGGAGACGCATGGAATAATTTCGATTGACTACCTTGAAAAAGGAAGGACCATCAATCGAGACTATTACATTGCGTTATTGGACCGTTTGAAGGACGAAATCGCCGAAAAACGGCCGCAGTTGAAGAAAAAGAAAGTGCTGCTTCACCAAGACAATACACCGTGTCACAAGTCAGGGAAAACGATGGCAAAAATCCATGAATTGGGCTTCGAATTGCTTCCTCATCCACCATTGTATTCTCCAGATCTGGCCCCCAGCGACTATTTCCTGTTCTCAGATCTCAAAAGAATGCTCGCTGGGAAGAAATTTTCGTCGAATGAAGAGGTAATCGCCGAAACTGAGGCCTATTTTGAAGCAAAGGACAAATCGTACTACAAAAATGGCATCGAAAAGTTGGAGGGTCGCTATAATCAGTATATCACCCTTGAAGGGTATTATGTTGAATAAAAAAAACTAATTTTGCCAAAAAAATGTGTTTTACTATGGTAGCCCGGGACTTTTCAATTGATCTGTTATGCAAACCGCAAGAGGCACACCTCGTGTGTTCGATATACCGAAAACAACAGTTGTAATACTGCGTTCTGTACTTCGCATCTTCTCGTACCGGTACCAGCATTTCCAGATGTTCTTGCTGGGGAACAACAACGCAATATCGACTTTACAAAGGAATTTCTAACACAATATGATGCTGATAACGACTATCTATAGACGGACGAGGAACATTTCGACTTAAATGACAACGTGAACACCAAAAATTGTGTGCACTGGGTAGACAGGACCCCTAACGCTTTGGCACCAGTACATTTATTTGACGCCAAAGTTACTGTGTAGTTCGACATTATAGGCACAAAAGTTCCCGTCCCGTATTTCTTTGAGGAAGCGACACTAATGGGCTCTGTAACATACTCTCACTTTGCAACCATGCTGCATGTAATACCAGAACTGCTTCAGCGGAATGCACTAAATGGTATTGTTTGGATGCAAGATGGTGCACGAAATCTGTTCACAGAGTTCTGAAACAGCATTTTGGTAATCGCATCATCTCACGCCATTTTCCATTTCTGTGGCCTCCACGAGCCCCCGATGTGACTCCTATGGATTTTTGGTTTTAGAGATATATTAAATCCAGAGTTTACATCTGCAATCCGCAAACTTCGTCTGATTTAAAAGGTTCTATAAAGCGCGAGGTTACAAACATCCCTCATACCATGTTGTATTACGCTTTATTATCAACCGTCTCCCGCATGCAATTTTTTAATTGACTGTGATGGCACTCATGAGGAAAATGTTTAATCTAAATAGCTGTATTCTTTTGTCCGATATGTGTTGCTTTCAGGTATTGGTGCATGGTCTCTGTCATATGCAGTATTCCTTCCTTCGCCCTGAAGAACTGTTACTTGTAAGTGCATAAAACGTCTGGTTTTGGGAATATAAGTTCCATTCCAACGTTATTTAAGGTTTTCGCATACATTGATCATTTTGCGAAGGGAAAAAGTAGACATTACCATTCGAAAATTTCGAGCTTTTGTTACTATAACCGTAATCGTGAGCGCCACTGTGTTACAATTCACAGAATCTCGAACGCATACCTCAAAATAACTATTTTTGAAATCTCATCCTAACTATGTTTGATGTCTCATCCTAACTATATTTGAAATCCCGTCCTTTTTTATTAAAAGAACTTTCTGATTTGGTCGATTACCTCTAGAACTATAAGACAGATTTTAATGAAATTTGGTTTGTACATGGAGTTCATATAATACAAGAAAATAACCAATCAAGAGTTATAATTCATACACATGGTCATGCGTAGCACTCATCGCAGTCGCAAGGTATGAAACAGCAGTTGCAGAATAAAACAAAAAATTGGTTAAAAGGGGGTATAGTCTCCTCTTACAGATATTCAGGCCTTACACCGTGATTTTATGCGGCAAATATGGGAGTTTATGAGTTCCTGTGGCAATTGGTCCTTCTCGTTCAGTAATACTGTTTTCATGTCTTGAATAATTCTATTAGGAAGGTTGCTTATTACAATTGCCCTCCCCGGTGAGTCCCATGCATGCTCATTACATGAGGATTGATATCAGAAGATATGGCTGGCCAATGCATCTGGCGTATTTTCTCACTTTCCAAAAATTTGTCAACCAGATGAGCTCCATATGGCTTCGCTTTGTCATCATTAAAAGAAAATCAAGGACCAATTAGACCCCTGAAAAAGGTGGATATAGTGCTCTAAGACCTCTTCCCTATTCCTCTCAACAATCGCAGTGACTCTTTCAAAGACATGGAGGAGTGTGAGGCCATCGAAAATGATGTCTGTCACGACCATCAAACCTCCGCTGCCATAATGATCGATTTTTTGGACAGTGGAGGGCAGGTAGCGGATACCTGGTTCTCTCCATATGAAAGTAGTGCGGGAATCAATGATTAGGCTGAATCGGGACTCATCAGTGAAGAGAACAGTCGGCCATTGATCCATGCTTCCATCTCTATGATCTCTGCACCATTTTAAAAGGACTCTCCTGTTTGCGGAACTGAACGGAACGCAAACAACAGGTCATCTTGCAAGTAGCCCTCTCTCATGAAATCTTCTGGAAACAGTCAACTCTGAAACTTGGATTCCTGTGGCAGGAAACAACTCATGAGAGACCTGAGAAGCTGTAGCATCCCTGCTAAGCCACGCTATAAAGGACAAATGGTGATCTTCTCTAGCTGTAGTAGCTCTTGGACGACCTTGCCCAGAGATTCTCACGATAGATCAGGTATCCTTAAGCTGCTTCCATGGGCTGGGCACGACGCTGGGAGTTAAAACGAATTATCTTCAAATCTGGATTTGACACTGACCTGCTTCTAGAGCCTAACCAGAATTCAAAACCTAATTCCATCATTTAAACGTTGGTGGTTACTCAGTTTTATTGAGTGAAATTTAATTTAAGCGATTGCTAATAAGAATAAACTGTAACACCCGATCGTTCCGGGCGTTACCTTGTGCCATCACTAATTTCAAATATTAAATACTACGACACCAATAATTACAGAACCACCAAAACAACTTTCACAATTTATTAGTATATATCTACTATGACACCAATAATTGTGCTCTCCAGGTTAAGTTTACTAACGCTTTAATTCAACCCACCAATAATAATCTAACAACTTCTCACCAATATCTTTTATCAACTGCAACTCCGAATCTAGAACAACTGCTGAAAATACTAGAACAAATCTCAATCCGAGTAATCTATACTCGGACCTCAATACTAATCTGTAAATCCACCTTCCTCTTATATACCACTTAGACTTCACCTCCTCTCACTACAACGCCTCTCTGATCCTCCTTCAGATACTCTACTCCTTCAGATGGAGTTTATATAATTCTCAATTCAACTGCTTCACTTCATTCCTAACTGCTTTACATATTAATGTTCTTCATCACGTTTCATTTTTGGTTGGGCAAAGGTTGTTTAGTGAAAGCAAAAAATCTCAATTAAAAGTCCCCAAGGTTAGTGAAGAGAAACCACGAATAGCCCAATGTCACAAAACTATTAATCGTTTATTTCTCTTTTGATTAAATGAACCTATAACCCCTACTAACAATCGAAAAATTGCAATCTTCCATGAAGACATTCTTATTGCTACTGATATAATGAGTAAAGAAAGAACTTTCTGCAATGATATTAATATAAAACATGAGCCTTATATAATTCTAGAATATACAGAAGGAAATTAAAAATAACCCTGTTCCCATTTTATACCTTAAAACAACCCCTTTAAGCAGTTAAAAAACTTAAAATTTAAATAAAATACCCTTATCAATATTGCAGACCCTAAACTCTGAACCAAAACATATTTTATACATGATTCAACATTATATATTCTTCACCCATAAATTAAAGTTATAAAACAAATTATATTTACTTCCAACCCTATCCAAATTAAAAATAAATCATTACATCCTATTACTAAAATAAATCTTCTTATATATAAAAAAAAGAAGAAAAAACTAACACCATGAGAAAAAATCAAAATTTCATTTATGAGATATGCACCCATTAACTTATTTAGCTGAATATTCTAAAGTACTTTATAAATTCATATCTTTCTTCTTATACTATGCTTTGTCTCATATACTTTAAATAATTGTTCATAATTATAATGAAACAACCTTTTCCAATCTACCCCTCCTATGTAATTTATTTTTAATATATATACCTTTTTTTTTCATGGGAAGAGGGGGGTGTTTGACTGACCACCCCCTCCCCCAAAACTTGGTACAAGTATGATTTAAAATTTTTCTTACATAAGTATTAAAAAGTTGCAGCAGACATATTTTTAATTTAAATACTGGTTGTGCGTGTGTGTACTCTACCTAGCTCTAAAAGATATTCAATACTTTCTATAATTTAGATGTAAATTTTGCATAAAAAAAGGTTAAAATTTTAAACGAAGTTTATTGGCAATAGATCTCGTAGTTTTGAACCTCCGTCAAGTAACGTGGACGATACCTGAGCAGGCACCTCTCCTCTCCAAACCACGCCTTCGAGACGACTTTTAGCCCCATAATATTTAACGTGCTTCAGCCTCAGCTACTCGCTAGATCTTTAGTGGCATCAAGGCTCGAACTCGCAATTCAACGAAAACCGCCGGCCACGAGTCCGTAGCCATGACCACTAAGCTACTGCAGCCGCCTATGAAAGAGGATAAGTATATAAGTTTTTTCAAACAGATCTTCAACAGAAGGAAAGCTATAGTGATGGATTTTGGACTATAAAGCTGTCTTACTTTTTGAATTTATGGGACGGAGGACTACAATTAATACAGCAGATTTCTGTCAGATTTTATAACTTCGAAGAGTCATTAAAAGCAGAAGAAGAGTAATGTTATTTCGAAACAAAATACAAGCCCATTTCATATGAAATTTGACAATCTATATATATATATATATATATACAGGGTGTTTCATACTGAATGGGACAAAAAGAATAGTGCAGTGTGACTGCCGTGGTGGATTTATTCAGCCGAAACAAATTTATTCTGCAACTACAATTATATGTTACAAGTTTTATTTGGCAACAGGGAAAAATTATGGAATGACGAACTCGCTGCTAGAGGCACTGTTAAACAAAATGTCCATGCAGGAGAAAGCTTACTGCGTTTTCGAATATGCCGAAACCTCCTCAGTAACTGTTGTGCAAAGAAATTTTCGCACGAAATTCCGTAAAGAACCACCGCCTCAGCATAACATAAGTAGGTGGGTGAAGCGGTTCAGGATACTGGCTGCTTATGCAAGAACAGAAACTCAGGACGAAAAGAAACAAAACCCGAAGTGATTGAAAGAATTCGTGATTCGTTTTTACGGAGTCCCTCAAAATCAACGCAACGTGCAGGTGCAAAACTGCCTGTCTCTCACACAACGGTGTGGCGTGTTTTACGGAAGCGTCTCGAATTCAAGCCATACAGATATCAGATGGTCCAGGCTTTAAAACCTACTGACAAACCATTGTGTAAGAATTTCTGTGTGAAATTTCAAGAAAAGCTCGACGTGAATGGTTTCAAGAAAACACTGGTGTTTACCGATGAAGCCACGTTCCACTTATGTGGCAAAGTTAATCGCCATAATTTGCGATTTTGGGGCACGGAAAATGTCCATGTAACATTAGAACATCAGCGTGATTCTCCCAAGGTGAACGTTTTCTGAGCTTTATCAAACAGTTGTGTTTTTGGTCCATTTTCTTTTGCTGAAAAATCGATTAATGGGGACATTTACCAAGACATGCTCTCTGAGTGGTTGCTCCCCCAGCTGGAGGAAGCTGTTCCTGATTTCATTTTGCAGCAAGATGGTGCTTCCCCACATTGGAATAAAACCGTACGTGAGTTCCTGAACGAACGTCTACCCCATCGCTGGATTGGCCATGCTGGGCCACAGGATTTGACATGTCTTCATTGGCCTCCGAGATCACCAGATCTAACACCCTGTGATTTTTTTTTTCTCTGGGGTTTCGTTAAAGACAAGGTGTTTGTGCGTCCACTTCCTCAGGACTTAGAGGAACTGAAGCAGAGGGTAACTGCAGTTTTGAACTCCATCACAGGGGATATGCTATCACGAGTGTGGCAGGAGCTTGATTACCGTGTAGACATTTGTCGTATCATTGGAGGGGCACATATTGAACACCTGTAGAAACTTGAATAAATGTACTTTTGAGGTAAATTTGAATTTTCCAAATATATTAATTACAACGTTCACAATCCTGTTTTCTTTTTGTCCCATTCAATATGAAACACCCTGTGTATATATATATATACATTTGTGTGTGTGTGTGCGTGCGTGTGTGTGTTAACTAAAGAACAGTACAACCATTTTGGAAAATTTAAATTAATAACAACAATTAAGTTTTATATTATAAAATTATAAATGTTCAATGTGACCACAATCAAAAACACGAATGATATCCAGTGCTGTGAGGCGTTGCATTGTTCGCAGAGAAGATACTGATCATGCCTCTAATCAGTGCACCTTAAGAAGCCTTGATTTAATTTTTTCCCCTTTAAGCTACGTAAAGGATAATTTTTTGTACCTCAACTGGCAGACGATGAAGAATTAAAAAAAGCTAATAACTATAATCATTCAAACTGTAACATTTATCATGCTTGAAATGTTTTGTATGAAAATAATCATTGGCTGGATATAGCTTGTGTTCCTAGGGTTAGTCACAATTATAATTTGAAGACATTTAAAGTGTTATTTTAAATCTAAAATATCCAAACCGGTTGTAATGCCTTTAATATTGTAAAAGTAGCTTTTCAGTTTTTTTTTTTTATATTCCTTTGTAAACACCGTGCATATATATTCACTTTATTCAATAACATATGTCAATATTTTTTATTCGTCGTTTTTCTTACTGTAATTTAATTTCAAAAATGTTCCAAACTTTTTTCCACAACAACGTTTATCTCTTGATTCTCTTTCGCAAAATTCACTCCCCTCACTCCTTCCTATCGTGCCTTCATCAGGTAGAACCTGAT
Organism: Nephila pilipes; assembly: GCA_019974015.1. NCBI lineage: Eukaryota > Metazoa > Arthropoda > Arachnida > Araneae > Nephilidae > Nephila > Nephila pilipes. Next base: position 126,087 of record BMAW01113594.1, read on the forward strand.
ACATCCCCATAGCTCCGCAGCGTTAAGTAGCGCGAGATTTTTGTTCTGAGGAGTGAAACTGACAAACCTGTCAGAACAATGTACTTTCATGCCCTGCTAGATCAACTTTTGCTGCCTCTTCTTTTGACACTGATCGGAATAACATTGTTATTTCTTCTTTTGCTAGAAATACATGGAGAAGGTGTGGGATAAAGTGGTATTAGTCCTTTTTCAATGGACTTCAAAATTTTTTTTTAATATATATACTTTTTATGAGAATGTGTGAAGAAATAGCTGCGTAAGAGTTTTACGTATAAGATATATTGGAAATTCTTAAAGAAATGCGTTTTCTTAAAAAAGTGTGAAATTTTTTTCAGGAATATATCAACAATAACACAGGGAGGTATATATGGTAAATTTTTAATTATTACTAAAAGATATATTTCTGGATAAAAAAATTTCTTTATAGGTGTGAGGAACCTTAAAACATGCGAAACATCGATTTTTATTTGGAAAGAACATTTTTATATAATTTGAGTATTCTGAATAATGTAACACCAACCCTTTTTTTATATTCCTATTAGTTGCAAAAATATGGAGATTCAAATTCAAGTCACTTGTCGATTACTTTTAGATTTGTAGATCGATTCTCACTTGCAGATCTGCATTATTAAAATTTTAAGTTTTTTCTTATAATTATAAAGATTTTCTTATATGAGTAACAAAAATAAGTTTTAAATTATTCAAAACTTTAACTCTACAATATTTTTCTCCGGCTTTTTTCTTTTTTTTTATATTTTAGGCAAGATATATAAAGTATCATAAGGTACATATAAATGAGGGTGGTTTTGTATTCTTAAAAAGTTATTTTGTACAACTTAAACCAAAATTTAAGCCAATAGTACAGTTACATTTTGTAAGTACTTGTAAATTTACTTTAAATTAATTTACTTTACCTACAAAGTAATTTAAACCAAGTTAATAGTACATATATATAATGTGTATTTGTAAAATAAGGACTTTATTATTATAAAAGAGACTTTTTATGTAGGCTCTTATAGAGGGAAGAAAATTATTCAAATTTCTAACTTTAAAGCGATTTTTCTCAAAGCATGCATTTTTCAAATTTAACGTAAATTGTATGAAATACTAATAATTATAAATAGAAGAAAATTTGTATGTATTTCCTAATTTTCTCTAGAAACTAAATCTGAATTTAAAATAATTGCACAGAAAATGCTCTTTAAAAAAATTGATTTTAAGAAATTTACAATTTTTAGGTTTTAAACTTTTTTTTAAAAAATTAAACAAGTTTTTTGAAACTAAAATACCTTCAGCACTTGAAAGCATATATTAAGTTTAACTTGATACTATTTCGGTGGTATTCACATAATATTTGAACTGTAAGTTTAACATGAAGTGAAACTTACATTTCTTGAAAAAAATTAGTTTTCAAAATACAGTCTTGAACTATTTTTTTAAAAAAATATATTTAACTATCAAATTACACATATGAAAATATTTCAAATTCACAAAAACGTTTCATCCTTTTGAGTTTATTTTTATTCATAATACACAAGTTTAAAAATAAAACATTTTAACATAAATCCTTTTTCAAAATTCAAGAATCTTGACATCTTTAACTGATATTTATGTACATAATGTATTAAATTACAACTATTAATATTGATTTGTTTGGGTTCTGTAAAGGGTAGATTGAAGTAAACCGCAGTACTATAAAGTCTTATGATCCCGAGGTATCGTAAAGTTTTAATTATTACTAAGCATGATCGAACGATAAAAAAAAGTTTGAGTTTTATTTTTTTTAAGCTTTACTACAAAGGTCACTCTCTAGAGTTACATATTTCTTCCAGTTTTCCTTGGCCTTTCAAAGGCCGTCTTTGTAGAACTCAGCAGATATAATTCTAACAACTTCATATTGCGGGCTACTTTAATTTATCGCTTCCTCAAACAAAATAGCAACAGTTTAAAACATGATGTATATAAGGATCAATTAATATATATAGAATAAATTTTAAAAGGATATCTCGGTCATTTCTTATTATAAATATGTAATAATTAAAATTTAAAATACTACCTTGCACGATAAATTTTATAACAAAATATTTTGGAAGATATAAAAATTTTGTTTGAAACACGAAATCATTTAATTTATACCTAACATGCAATTTTTCGTTAAAGTCGGTCAATCAATTCAGTTCACCATAAAAGTTTATTTTAATTGTTTCGAAATTCTCACGTAACATTTTTGGACCTATTAAATAGTTTTTTTAAAAGTTTCATTTGAATATTCTACTTAATAAAAATTTTAAGCTGTTTTTATGATTAAGAATGCGACATAAAAACACAAACTACTATTTAAAAATTATTATTAGTTGATAAAAATTAGAGGGCATTAAAAATCTTTATAAGATTATCAGATAGAGTAGGACTATAATCACATTCTAAAATTTGCATTATAAAGGATAACTTTATACAGAGTTTAATTTCTACAGTTATATAAATATATTTGATAACTAAAAATAGACTACAATCAAATCTGTCTATCTTGTTATAAGTTAGTTTTATAAACAGTGCAAAAAAGTTCCACGTAATCAATAAGCAGATTTTATTCAAAGTAAATCTAAATTTATTATGAAACTCTTTAGAAAATACACTATAAATGATATCATATGCTTTTTAGTACACACATATAAAAAATATACTATATCATCAATTCAAAGCTCACATAATTACTGGAAAAGCAATTTAAATCCCATATTCACAATTTCGTAATAGCAAATATGTAGTTTACATAAATTAACTGATACATACAATGACTAATAATATATTCTTCAAAAGGAATTCTCTGCAAGCAATAACTTACTTCTAAAACTCCTTTTATCTAGGAGCATTTTGATTTGTCACCAAATTTCGTAATTTGCTGACATTTGGCAACAAGTTTGCTGTTAAGTCAGTCGCCAAAGTCACTTCTTCCTACCTGTTCAGCATTACTCCTTTGCATATTTTTCTCTTGGTTGTAAAAGGGTATTTCACACAGTAGTGGCTTTGAAAGGAAGAAAACAAACTCCAAAATTACTGATGACTCTATTTTTCCTAATAAGTTCCTGAAAAAAAAATTATCCAAAGATTTCAATTTACAGAGATGCATGTAGATTTTTAACTTCATTTTTAATACAAAACAATTATATGTAATTTATTTCTACTTTAAAAAATTCTACTTTTTCGAAAACTTAACAGGAAACACAACAGTCAGCTAGCGTTGAAAAAAAATTAGCAAAGATAATTTCAATTTTTTTCCGAATTAATTTGTTTAATTATTCCAATCAATCGGAAATGGTTTTTTTCATATTTTCAATCGAATTTGTGACGGTTCACAAGACTATTTCTCTTCAATTGTCCTTATGAGAATTACTTAGACATTGTTTGATTGAACCACTTCAACTTGAAAATTATGTAAATTAGTATTATTATATGTAAATTGAGAGAGTGAGAAAGAGAGAGAAGTGTAGTGAATGAGATGATGTTTAATAAGAAGAGACAGATACAAAAGATATTTTAAATTATATGAGGTGTTAGTGGTAAGAGTAATAGATTGGACGAAGATCTGTAACAGCAGCAGCAAAGAGAGAGAAATTCTACGTAAGTTGATATTGAAGTTTTATCTTTGGGTTTGGATACACACACATACAAGGGATTGTTCTATCACATAATATAACAGATATTGAATTTTTAATGTTCCGAAAATCAAATAAAACCTATATAAGCTCCTTCATTATCTGAGGGTGATCACGGTAGTATTATTACAGAGTAATTTTTTGTTAATGAAAACAAAACGGAAAAAAAACATGTTCATAAATAAAACCTCAAAAGTACATAATTCATTCAATATGTAATAATTATGCATTACAAAAAATATCTTTGTAAACCATTATTATTTCATTAAAGCTGAAGAATTATTTTAATGGATCCTGTATTTCTTCTTAAATGGAGAAAACTCTAGTAGCATCGTTCGGAGAGAAGAAAAATTGTCGGTGAGAAACTCTCAGCTACTAATTGGTTGAATAAAAGTTCTATAATATGATCAGGATTAAGAAATATTAATGTGATGTGAATTCAGATGAACGAATAACGATGTGAATTCAGATGAAGGAGGTCTATATGCAATGACCAGTGAGGTCTTATTTTCTCCTATTAATATAGATATATCGATGAAATGGACATTTCCAAGTATTTGGGATTTTATGATCCTGAAAGCATATCAAAACGTACGCTATTAAAATGTTTAATAACGACAAATGATTAAGTCTCTATGTGCAAAATAATTGGGAGTTTTTCCAAAGACGCACTACCTTAATAATTACAATTAGTGTGCCTGCTAGAACAGATTAAGTCTTAATAACAGCTCAATAAAAATGAAAAGAATGTGAAAAAGGGTGATTTAGAAAATATTATCAGGAAATGCATGCATAACATAATTCAATTCATAAATAAGGCTAAGGGTTATATGGATGAATACATACCAAAGATAACCCTAATGGTTACAGAGAAAATAAGAGACTCAGAAGACCTTCCACAAACATAAAACTCAAGAATCTAATCATCCACAAAGATCATTTTTATACTACAAGTCTTACGAATAATGTTATTATACATTAGCAGCTACAACTCTTGAATTTTAGAAAAAAAATACCGACAATAATCAAGGCAAAAGGAAATAAAACAATAGAAATATATTTGGAAGATAAATATATGTAATTTTTTCAAATGGTTCTTTTGACGAATAACTTTATATTGACGATTTTGGTATTCATCTTGTGATTTTCTCTTAGGCCTCATGATCTGGAGATTATGTTCTGATTCAACGGCTGCCTTAGAGGTTGTCTACTGGGGAGATATTTGGTTAACCGAAGAAGTTTATATTCATTTGAGAGCACTTGAAACTCTGGGTAAGATCTGTGTCACGTAATGGATGCCTGCGCATGTGAGAATTAAATGAAAGGAGAAGGTGCATGTATTGGCGTAAGAGACAAGATCACTCCATGAGAAAACTTCCAACCAAATTTTTCGTTACAGTCTTTGAGGAGAATTCTATCATAAAATTCATACTCAATGATATATCAACTAAAATATTTCTAATATATGTAATTAAAAAGGATAGATTATTAACAAAGGCAGTTATTGGAATAAAGACGTCTTTTTTTTTCGAGGTATGAAAATTATTATGGAATAGAAAAAAAGTACACACTGGTATCAAAAACTAAACATAATTTTTAAAATGTAAAAAGTATTAGTAAATATTGATAAATTTGTTAGAAATAACTTGAGGAGAATCTTCCCAGAATGGTGAAACTTTGTTGATATGTAAAACATTTCAGTCGATGTTTTCCTGCACAAAACACTTTCGCTCGTCAGATAGATGACAATACAACTATTTTGGCAAAAGCAGTTCAGAAAGGTTTTATACAATTTATGTGCAAATGAACTTTTTCACAACGAAACAGGACTAAAGAAGACTCAAAGATTACCGCAGGATATGATTGCGAAAAAAAAGTCATTGAAACGTTCGAATCTGGATTAACATAAAACAAAATAGCTAGAATTCTGAATGTGCCTCGGTATGTGAACCTAAGAATGTGGCAGAGGTTTCAAAGTGAGGGAAGTATTAGATGTCTTCCAGCAAAGAATCACAATCTTTCTCCACGTCCGTTATTTGGAAATAATTGCACGGCGTCTCAAGGACAGTTGTACCAGAGAACTGGGTTCAGCGCTGCCAGTCGCTACATGTATAGGAGAGTACAGACAAGCTGTTAAACAGGAGACTCAATCATTTTGGTTTCTAGGCCAAAACGATCAGCAGTCTGCATTCGTCCTTATATCTACGCACAAATGTGCTTGATACGATGGGTATTGATTCAACAGGCCAGTGTGCTGTTCAGTTACAAACCTCACTTTAGTCTGAACACTGATTCTGATCGGCTATATGGCGGAAACGGGGGACTCATTTTTACGGGAAACATCAAGAAAAGACGGATGGATAACGAGAAAGACGGATGGATGTTTTAGTTATCGTGCAGATACCTAAAACTGTACTTTAACCCATTGGCTTCTAACTGTATCTAAAAATAAAGTAGGCAAAAAGGGGGGGGGACCTTATTAGAAGAAAGCTGCATACAACGAAATTCTTGCTTATTAAACCAACAAGTATCGTATTATGAGGAAATGCTAATATACGTGATATAAGTAAAATTAGTGAAAGGCACGGTATACGAATCAGAACCTTATTTTTACATCTGTTTTAAAATATAATTAATTAAACACAACTGATGAAGTAGCAAAAATACTTGTAGTACATTTATAATAATTATTTGTTGTATATATTATTTAATGTTTGGAAGTTCTGTATTTGTTGTTAAAAATTTGCATTTGAAATTCTAATGAACGTATTTATTGCTTTAATTACGTCTAAAATATTATTAGATTGGAATGAAAAATATGAACTGTAAATGCGCAGTCGTTTTCGCAATCATAAGAAGTCAATTTTTGTGAATTGAATTATCATGTATATAAGTTATTCAATTCATATCTCAAGATTCCCGTCTACCGGTCATTTTAATTGTATTGTTACTCCTATGGAATTTCTACTATCGTCCTCAAATCTTAATTATTTTATCCATTTGAATGCAATAAAGTGCTCAAAAAGAGCAAAAAATAATAAAGAGTTTCTGTAGAATTTATTTTTCAAGATTTTCAATCCAATTTTTAAAAATATATTTACTTTTATTTTATTTATTAGTTTGAGGAGTTTCATGCATCTAAGAAACATTCTCAAAGTTCTGAGGGAAAATGAAATTTAGCAAAAACCTTCATTATTTGTACGTCTTTTTAGTGAGATTATAATTCTTTTCGAAAGTGTTTATTAAAGTTCTTCTTCAGTTCTTATAATTTGCAAGTTATATCTTTAGATTATTGTCTTTATTAATTTTTAAACTCCTTCATAGAATTACTGGTATATCTTAGTCTGATGAAATATAAAACCTTGTAGCCCAATAACTTATGGTCGTTAATGTTTTAACGACCATAATGTTTTTGTTAAATTACAAAATAACAGCTAAATAAAATATGATATGGATACTATAATTACATGTAAAAACATATAGAACAGTAATCAACCTGAAACACAATTTTTATTTCCATTTTTTTCTTTTTTTTCTATTTCTGAAGTTTATATACGGCTCCTTTTTTCCTAAACTTTTTATGTCCATCTTTATAATGTTTCTTTTTACTTTTTTATATTTTTTAAGACATTTAATTATTTTTAACATAATAGTTTAGTTTTATTTTACTTACAATAGTGAGTTTTTTATATTATTGTGTTCTAAATTTGATTTCACTCTATTATTAATTCTGTTTCAATCTCTTAGTCATTTTTATGCTAATTTTGCTTAGTATTTTTCTAACTGTTTACAATCATTTTTTGTTAAGTGTACATTTATAATTTTACTACACACACACAGATATATATATACATGTGTGTGTGAGTGTGTGTTCAGAGTTGCGTTTGCATACATTTCTATTTTCATTCAGTGCAGATCAAGTCTCTTTGTCTAAATATATTATATACTTTAATTCTTTCTTTCATACTTTTCTCAGCTCGTTTCTTTTTAAAATTTCGGAGTTTCTCTTTTCGTTTGTAGCATTTTCTTTCTTGAATGATTGCGCTCTTGTAAAAGATTGTTTAACCAGCTTAAATGTTAAAAGCCAGATTCGGAATGTTTATGCTTTTCGTTTCCTTTGTTTTCTTGTTTTTTCATGCCTCTGTTTGTGCTTATACATGAATTGAACCTTATCATCTTGTCATTATTTAGACCATTTATTTTGAAAGTGGTATAAGTCAATTTTCTTAACAAAATGTCACATAATTTATGATTTATTTAGTGTAATCTTTTTCATTTATAACTATTTTACATGTAATATCTCAAAAATGATAATATTCTGTGCAATTTAAAATTATCGAGTAAAAGAAATTGCGTTACGATTCATTTTGAAATTAGTCTATGTCCAGTTTCCATACCTATAGAAATAATTATATATTCCTATTAATATTTATTTTCTTATATATTCGCATAATACAAGCAAAATATGTATCTTATAAACGAGGCATTTCATAATTTCCACAACAATAAAGTCAATATGAATGTGTGAGATGAACCTTCTGCCTTCAAGGGATCGCAGGAAATAGCTTATTGCCATCTGAGACATTTACAAAATATTAGGACTCAAATATATGTCATTGCCTACAGTGATACGTGTAATGGAAAAAATTGAATTTTTGAAACGAAATTCATGTGCTTGAGAGCTGTTCAGTTTTTGCAAAATAACATCATAATAACTGATGATAAAATTTTACTCTCAATCCTTCGTATCTTGCAAACAAAGGAGAGTTTGGTAAGAAAGAATGACATTATGAAAATTAATTTCGTATTCACACCACAAGAGGTATATGATGTTATAAAACAACAAGATAGAAAAATAAATTTATTTTACTGGAATCGAGGCGGGAGTATTTCGTTTCAAGAAAAAAAATACAAAACGCAATTCAAAATCTGGTAAGAAAATAAACTGTGGTGAAAAAGATTACCTGGCTGGAAAGGTTCTGCAAAAATTTACTGGATACTATTTTACATAAAACATCGATGGAGAATACAGAATATAAAGCGTCACATTTTTCCCCTAAAAAGACCGCCAAAATTGGAATTAATCTCCCTGACGCTTTTGTATAACGATGCGAGACCTCTAACATACGAAAAATATAAGACTAGGGAGCAATTATACCTTATATGACTCCTTTGCATCATGAATATTTTAATCCCTGCTGCAATGGCATTGGCGTGTACGTTAAGTTTAATAATATATATGTAGCAAAAACGTTCAAAATAAAAAAAAAATACAACTCCTATTTTACTTATTGTAATTACTTATTTTCATTAATATAAAATATATTTTAAACGATATTTAATTTGCTATAATTGATATTAATTTTTTTTTACTGTCAACTAATTATGATAGTAATATAAGTCCATTTACAGCCCGTAAGTATACATTATTTTACCTAAATTCCCTTAAATGTCATTTATGTAAGCAAATCGTATATCGTTAAATTAATATAATATTGCCCGACATAATTTAATTAATTTATATTTTGGAATTGACAAATATGCGGATCTTTAATTTTCTCGAAACAACAAAGAGTACGACTTACACAAATTCAAAATAAATGGTCCATTTTTTTTTTGTTTATTATTCTTTTAGTTTCATTAACATCTTTCGTATTTGTGTAGTTTAAGTATTTCTTTTGTTCTAGGTTTTTGGCAATTAAACTATTTTATACTTTTTTTTATAATATCTAAAATTATTTGTATTTTTTTTTATAATTTTTAAAATATTTTGTATATTTTAGTTCTTGTTTCTGTTCTTATTTTGTTAACTATTTCAATTACTTTTTCAGATCATACACATACGCACATATGCACACCAAATGTTATAGGCTAAGCAATTATGCTTTTATATTGATTTCTCTAAAAAAAAATGTATAATTTTCTGCCCTTTACTGTCAATACTTCTAAGCACATTTTTTTCACATTTTGAATTATAGTTATTATTATATTATACTTAGATACATAATAATAACTAAATTTGAATATAGTTATTATTATGTATCTAAGATTATTATCCCATTTCAATATAAATATAATGGATCTATTTTTAAATTAATGTATAAATATAATAGAACCAATTATTACTGTCAAGTCCACAGAGTTTCAATGTAGTTTTAGCAGCTGCAAATAATTTATGAACAGTAGAATTTAATTTTTTATACAAGTTGAAAACAGAAAATTATGATGCGTTATCTTGTAGATAAACATTTATATTTTCAAATATATATAAATATAAAAATAATCCTATCTAAGATGTCGTGCCTGAAAAGAAATGATAAATCCAAATGTGCAAAAAAATTTCCGAAATCAAAGTTATAAATGATTTGATAATCCCTCCAATGGATTGTTTCTATCAAGAACTATTTTTAGTGAATTTATGTGATTTAAATTTTATTTGATGTTTTTAAAGAAAATATATATGTATCATTTGTAATAATCCAAACAATAGCATTTATACTATAATGCAATATTAATACTGATAATAGCATTTGTATTCTTTTCGTTAGTTTCATCAAAGAACAAGAACATGAATTTAAATGAATCAGTGAATTAATTATACAAATTTGTATTACTGAGATTTTAAATATAACTTCTTTAAAAAATAAAAGTTTGTTTAAACAATATAAATGTTTATTTAATACAAAGCAATTCAACTTGGAAACTAAACAAAACATTTTCCCTCAACTTATCTGTGTTACCTTAAAATTCGCTATCTGAATCTGTTCTTACCAAATTTTGTACATACAAGGATGGTCGTCCCATCCTTGGTCATTATATTAATATACAATTGCTTTAAAATCAAAATTCTATTAATATAATTATTTCAAAATCAAAATTCTATATTTATGTTATTATTTCAAAATCAAATTTGTATTAATCTAACTATTTCAAAATCACATGCAAATGTGCCAAAGCAAAAACTCTTTCTATTGAACTTACAAAAACAGATATAGAAAACGAGAGCGAAAATTTAACTTGAAAACTCTTCGCTTGTAGGTGATGAAACAATATATTTTAAATCAAAAATTCGTCTGCGAATTGTAATCTATTCATTTTAAAATAACATTGCATCCCAATTCAAATAATGTAAGTAAAACAGATATTTTCATGGAAAAAATCTCCTAAAAAGGATATTGTAAACTTGTTTTTATTTTGATGCAGTATTAAACAAACATTATTGAATCAAATCGAAAACGACCCAGGAAAAACAAACAACGACAGGTGTTTTTCGCTCCAAACGGAAATCGGATATCGCAAACAAGAAGAAACCCAATGGCATAATAATTTAAACAAACTCAGTTGAAAACGAGTTTTCATATTAAATTATCATTCTGTCTTTCTTTTTACCTTCTGTTTTTGTCAGTAAAATTTGAAAGTTAATGCGTAACACTGGAATGAGGATAAAAAATTATTCAGATGTAGATATTGGAAATGGTTAAATTGTACATTGACGTAGCATATGAAAAAGACGCATTGGAAATATTCGTTTTGATGACAATCAATAGCTTCCATAATCATCATTGTTTCACATTCCTCCTGAGGAAAGTATGCTAATATCTGGTTTGTAAATATTTTAGGGAATACAAGAGCTGATATAATCTATGTATAGGTGATATGATCCTTTTACATTTATGATTATTGCGTCATTTGGAAATCGATTTTATAAATAAACTGGTCTCATTTGCCTTATAAATCTAAAATACGTGGGCAGGGGATGTTTTATTTCGTACTATTCATATTTTATGTTCTCAATACCTTCGTATATAATGATCTTCTTTACAATACTTGAGTATTCATTTGGAATATTTGTGGAGTTGGAATTACACGTTTCATTTTGGGAGGGAAAGAAGAGAGATTACATTTTGCTTTATAACTCATGAAAAAAAAATTACGTATTCATAAGAAACTGGATAATAGCATGCTGGATATTTATTTATACTGAGATTATAATGTTACTTTTAGTTTAGTTTATGTTTTAAAATAATTGACACTTAAATTAGGTTAAATAAATATAATAAATTTAGATATACTTGGTAAACGCTCTGCTTTAATAATTCTGTTTCCTTACATATTTTCATAATTAATATTTATGTTGTGAAATTTATTTGCTGATGTCGTGGACATTCAAATGTTTCTGTAAGAACTTGTGTCCATCCCCAATATAAACCCTAAAGGAACATATGTGTTAAATTGATCATTCAAAAAAACTAATTTTATATAGAAAATTAAGTACGAGTTATTACAAATTAAAAGTACGGGTACAATTAAGTCCAGGTAAGCTATGTAATAAGTATCACTTAAAGATTTATAATCAATCATAATGGAATTCCATGACAGAGATGAAGGTTCATAAAAAAGTCATACCGGTGAGAAAAACATTACAATGGCCTTGGAGATATTGGGAAGGGAATTTTATTTTTAGCAAAAACTTCATTTTGTAATTTTATTGAATTTTCTAGGAAATTTTAATTTAATTTTTTGTCTTAATTATAACACAGTAAAATATTTTTCATATTATTGTGTTTTATTTAAAAAAAATGTTTCACACAATAATGAATACGTATAATACATTTACAAGTATAAGTGTATAAGTGTTTTTGGTATCTAATTTGACTAAATGTTTGATTCTATTAACAGGTATTTTAGCTTTATTTCGCAAAGGAGTTAGGCATGTAATTCTTATTAATATATCAATATATTAAAGGATATAGTAAATAAATTAAAATATTCTTGCAAAATTATCAAAGCTTAAAAGTTTTAACATTGAAATAAATAGCTTGATAAAACAAACGAAATCTTGTATGGTAGTTCGATGGTCCCGGTAGCCAGTAAATACCCTCCGAGTAGCGAGGCTGAAATAAGTAAGATCTGGTCGTGATCCCAAGTTCTCCTATTGGCGAAGTGTAGAAGTATGGAGAGGGAGGTGACTGCTTAGGTGTCGTCCATGTCACTTCATCGAGTTCAAAATTTAGAGGTCCGTTCACCCTTTGCCTTCGTGTTGCTTCTAAATGTGACTTTAAGAAAAAATTACAATCACGAGTAATTTGATATCTAATTTGACGAAAATGTTTGGCTCGATTAACTAATAATTTGCATTGATTTTTTAAAAATGATAGACATGTAATTTTCAATGAGGTGTCAATGTATTTATTGGTATAGTTAATCAATTAAAGACTTCTTGAGGAAAGATCTAAAACTAAAATTTATTAATATTGAAATAATAGCATTATAGAAATAAACGAAAACCGTATTTATCTCTTGGTATAAAGTGTATCACTGAAGTATTGATATCGATTATCGGTTTCCTTTTTTAAAAAATCCAAGCGTATGACGGTCTTCACTTACCCCCTCCCCCCGAAAAAAATACCCGAAATTTTCTGTCTGAAGTAAACGTCTTCGCCTCCTTTGCAGCAGATTCACCTGTAGCAACACATTGTTTTGATTTTATATTTGTTTCCCTGTATTATGATGGGTCTAAGTCTCCTCGACGAAAACAATTCGACTTAAAAGAAGACTCGACGTGGCAGCCAGCCATAAAATTTTGATTTAGCAACAAACAACAGAAATATCAAACCTAACCTATGAATACTTGTTACATTTGTTTTTATTTAGTCTCATAGAGGATAGTAGATTATAGTAACACCAAATTGTCAAAGAGAGTAATTGTTTATCAACTTCGCACTGAGAAGCAACACGAGAGATATTAACGACGTTCCTCGCGATTTTGAATCAAGTCAATTGATGAGGACGACACCTGATCCAAACTTCCTCCCCACATCAATGGGACTTCGACCGCATTTGACGTGCATCAGGTCTTCTGCAGTAACTTTAGTGGCATCCGTTACGAAATTTGATGTGTGAGGGCGCCAAGAACAGGAGAAAAAACATTCTTGTTTGTTTTTCGGTTGGGAGGAGTTGAAAGGCCGTTGTAAAATGATACTTTGAAATGAAAGTTTGTATAGAATGTAAATTCTGATAAGTGTTATAATGTATGCGTGATTGATTAAAATATGAGAAAGACATTCATCTCGTCATTTTTTGTAGTTTTGGATTTGTTTCGTCGATACGATTGAGATAGTGAAATAGCATCAGGGCTCGAAACAATGATGAAAACATCTCTGGCCGCGAGTCCGTGGCCATAACCATTAGGTTACTGTAAACACTAACTTATGTAAGCATCTGTCATTAAAAATGGGATTTTCTTAGGCTAACCTCCTTCCTTTGCAGGAAGACCAAAATTATTTTTAACTTCAGTCTTGAGTCTAAGAAACAATGCATTTTAAACCCAGTATATTTTGAGAAATGAATAAAATTTCCACATTGTTTCTAGTCTTTTCCATATTGCATACTTTCATTTTACTCTTCTTCCTGAATTAAAAAATCTTTCGATAGCTGATTATTTAACCTGAAATAATGACGTTCAGGGAATTGTATGAGGATCATTTGCTTTTAAATTCTTGTTGAAGAGGCACAACAAATTGATAAACAGGACACCAGAGTGAATTTTAACTCTCCTAAATTTTACAAGATATCACATGAGGTTTTTAAAGAGCTTTTATATCGAAAGTGCAAAATTTTCCATTACAATCGTTATTGAATCACAACTTTTAAATTGTCGGGCTAGAAGATTGTTTCTTCAGAACTAAGCGTCACTGTTATCAATGAAGAACAATAGGAAATTCGAACCTTTTGAAAGTGCCGAAAAGTTTGCTTTTAATATTCAAGGAAATCGCTGTTTCTATTCATCTTGTAACTATTCCCAATCACACTCCTCTCTTATAAATCATCTAATGATTCTACATGACAAAACAAACTCTTAAAATCATTTTCAAGTGATTATTTTAACATAAATATTCCGTTTGTCGTTAGAGAAACCATAATAGTTAAATGTTCTCTTCATCCGATACTATTTTGAAGCCCAAATTTGATAAATCACAAGTCTCTTGACCGCACTTAAAAATCCAAATATTTTGGTATATTCTATGATGAAAAGAAAAAAGTCCCTAATCAAGGCTATTATAATGAGACACGGAACCGAATGGTTGCTCAAAATCTTTTGTTCTTCATATAAATTTATACGTTATTGTATAGAAGCATTGTTAGTGTTATTAAATATTTAGTGTTTCAAATTAAACATATAACTTCAAGTTTCTTTTACTGCGTTTTAATTTTTCTACTCGGTGCAATCAAACTAAGTGGCATAAACCAGATATTTCATATTCCGTTGATCAAGCACCTCGTCGAACCGTTCTAATCCTAAGCCATTCTTCTACTAATTATTGTGTTTTTGCTTCCCCGTTCATTTAATTTGTTCTTTCTTATAACAAACAATTTATAAATATGTTACATGGTAGATCATCTTTCAAATGCAAGAAATGTCCACGTAATTAACTCTTTAATGGTTATGAACGAGACCAAGTTGCATTCAAAAAGCGCACCATTATGTGTGCAGACGAGATCAGTTCGTGCGAAGAATTTCGACCCAAGTTGTTGCAGCCAAGCCCTACACGCTTAGCAAAACTTTTCCTCAATATGCGCTGACGAGCAGAGCTCGTCCGTGTATGGTATCTTGCGTTGTTTCTGTTACAAACGATACTTTCTGGCAAATTTTAGTTAGTTTGACTACATACGAATGGCAGTACTGGTACCGTGAAGAATTTTGCATAATGAGGGGAAGTGTTACCCCTCTAATTGTTTTTGATCCAGTTATTTTGCTTGTGTAATTTACCAGCAATTTGACATTGAAATGACTCAAAAGTCAAAGGTAGATAATTCTGATGATCAATAAGTTTTATGATGATAAATATATATGATGAGTAATTCCATGTTTTTTAAAGCGTATCACATACAAAAATGATTTTAGGTAAATATAACAGTTAAATGTTTTATAAAATTTTAAATTGTGTATATTTATTTAGAAACTTTAATTTAATATTTATTATTTACTGAATTAAGTAAAAGGGCTGGTTACAATTGTTAATATTACATTAGTATACTGCAAATAATTTTGTAAGGACTATTTCTTAAAAGGAAGTGATTCATCTGTATCACCGTCAAAAAAGGATGGCATTTTAAAAAGTAATTTTGGGGAAAACGACTGCCATTTTCGGCTACCATTTGATCAAAGCACTGCGCGTAGTAAGAAAGCGAAAACTGTTGATTCTCCTGACCGTCAAAGGGTTAAAAAGCAGATTTTTTAACACCATAGGTTTCCTAATTAGTCTATATATTGTCCCAGGGTCCAATCTAACTTGCAAGAGGTCCACAGAAACGAAAGATGAAATTGGGTCACATGATACGTGACTAAGAGTCCATGAAACTAGATCCTATTTAAGCAGATTATCAACAAAATACATGCTTCCCCTAAAAGTCTTAATGTAATTCTAACACAGATTTTACCCCCGTGTACTTACATAATGGACACTTACATAATAGGCAAAGAAATGAGCTAATAATACGTTATTAAATCTATTTCATGAACTTATGTTAGTTTGTACTTATTCACTTTGTGTCCACAGTGCTTGTAACTTGTAACAACTTGCACACCCGATACAAGAAGCAACATATTGTGCGCATGCGTGCAGTAGTAACGCTTGATCAGACATGAGTCAGAGCGTCAGAAGGATGAACACTTATTTGTACCACTTATTCTTGCAAATATTTGTTATATTTTTTTTTTCAATTATCAATACAAGTGTCAAAGACAAGCACTGTATTTGTTTTATTTTCAGTTATAAATATTTAGGTGCATACGTGTTAAAGTGAATGAAAGAACTTTCTTCTATTCTGTGAACTTTGAGAAAACAAGTAATATTTTTGTATAAAACTTTTTTTTGTAATTCTTCCGACAGATTGTGTTCCTCCTGATTATGTTTACAATTATATGTAATCTCTAAAATTTAAAGCAAACGCGTCGAAAAATAACTACAAAGATAGTTCTCTGATTTACTTATGCTTCGTGGTGGTCGAAGCATTCATCTTTAAAACTGAATACAATATTTGCCAATTTAACTAGCAAAACCTAATTTCAGATCGAGCAAATAAGTACGTTTTGCTTTTGAACAGATTTAACATTTTGTGATGGCCGGAAAGTAGGATTTTCAGTTTTTTACAGCGTTTATGTATAAGATATATTTTGCAGAGTGATTTTAGTTAGCAAGCACCACAACATGGTAAGAAAATTTCTAACTTAAAACCCAGACTTTGTACCTAACTCATGATTAAAATAATGCTTTAACCCGTTAGTCCATTCTAAATTGGTATATCTTATCAATATTATGATTATAAAAAGAGCGGCTTCTTTTCATCAATGTGGCACACACGCTTGGCGATGTGCCTTTTATGCAACAAAGTTTTAAGTAATTACTCTATGAAACCATCCAAGCTGAAGTATCATCTGAAGTGGTGTCATCCTAATAAAACAAGTAAAGATCTTAAATACTTTCAAACACAGAAAGAAAATTTTTTGAAAAGACTCACGATAGACAATACGCTCGCTTCGATGTCAAAAAGAGACGATGATGGTTATGCGTCGGACAATATCTCATTACTTATAGCATAATCAAGAAAGCCGCATACAATCAGATGACAGCTAATTTTGCCAGCACTTTAGAAAACTGTTCTTCACAAACCTGCATATGACATACTCAAAACAATTCTTTTGAGCAGCAACGCTGTTCAAAGATGTTTCAATGAAATGACTGATGCTATTGAAAATCTTCATAGTAATTATCTGTCAACTGTATATTTCTCCACAATTGATTGAAACAATTTTAGTTGTTTATGAATCATTATTATTGAAGAATGTTCGTTATATTATAGACTAAGAAATCCATAATGCAATGCTCTTTGTGTTCATTTTGACGACAGATATTAAAAATAACTCAATATTCAAAGACTTGAACGATTATTTCATGGAAAAACTTATCAAAATAATCAAATATAATATAACAAGTATCAAATATAATGTCAACAGCAATAGAGGAAACGCCTGCGGTATTTGGGCACGAAGATAGTTTTATGAGACATTTAAAACAAAATGCTCTCCGGGATGTTTGAAATTCACTGTATTATCCCTAGACAACAATTAATTGCTTAAAACTCACATAATCTGATTTACTTAGTCTTTTCAATTTGTCCTAAATCCGAAATTCGAAGTAACGTGTTGTATTCCAAGTTATTTCAGCATGAAGTTGCATGAAGAAACTGACAAGAATTTTCATCGATTACGCCTTCACTCTGAAGTAAGCTGACAGTCAAAAGTATATGCCTAACAAGATTGTTTTTGTAACTGTTTCAGATTGTTTTAGAATTTTTGGATACGAAAGATCCATCTTAGAATAATTTTTATCCAAATAGAAACTAGACATTGCTTATTTAACTTAAAGTTGATTACAATATGTTAAGTGAGGATAACTTTAGCTACAGTTTTAAACGAAATGGCTTCAAAGAGATATGCCTGTTACTTTCCTGCATTATGTACTACCGCAGAAATCTTTTAATAGCCTTTCAATCTTCATTGCTCGTGGAAAGGGTTTCAGCGTGGCTGCCCATTTTCTTTAAAATACACTTGTTAAAAATCACTAGCTGTGGAGATTCATGGTCACATATGACTAATTGGAAGCCAAGTATTATACTCTTCTATTCAGTTATCAGGTTCACTTTTCCCTTTAAAAGTATTAACTTTTAGTGTACTTAATTTATGAGAAATGTGACTAGATATGCATTTTGTATCATTTTCATTAATAAAGATATGGGAATAGAAACTTTACATATATTTTTTATTTAAAAATTTTGTACTCTATAATAAACTCTATCAAAGTGAATAGCTAATAAGTCAGTTGTCAAAAAGGTATTTTAGGTTGTTGAATTTTTAAAAACTCAATATTATAGGGTAGCGTTGTATACAACGACACAGGCAATATAAAATATCTCCTAAAAGCAGTCTCTGTCAAGAAAATTTCGCACTTGTCACGTGACTGCAAAATAAGATTTCACTTAGTAAGGAAACTCTTATACCTACCTGTCACATGCCATTTCCATACATTTTGCTTTCCCCTGAGTGTTTTGGAACGACTTCGGTGAAACTGTACCCTCGGTTTCACACTGTTTTGGATCGCTCGAGCATAAATATTACACTTCCCAAATGATTTTGAAGAGAGATCTACGAAAAACGTAAGAAATCACCTTCGGTCGACAGGACAAAAAAGATTTTAAAAAACTCTAAATTGTATGATTCAATAAAACCAAATACGAAGAAATTAGGTAACAAACAAAATTTATATACATTTGCTAAAACGCATAAGATTCAACAAAAACATTTACTCACTCGCAAATTAAATTAGCAATTTACCAAGCACAATTTCAATCACAACAACTTGCATCTACTTACGAATTTGAAAAGACATCCAGCACAATTTTTATGATTCAAATAGCTCGACACACCCTTTCTTTACATGGTTGAATTTTAAAATTGTAAAATTATTTTAGCATATATTTTTAAATGTAAATAAAAAAATGAATAAATATAAAAGTTTCAAAAAAATTCTAAGGAAAAAAATCGCAGTCTACGCTGTCTGCAGCGTAGACATTGACGTCATATTACGTAAAACGCACTTGAGTAATGCTTAGAGGGGCGGAAATCTTAGTGAAATTCAAGGGATGTAAAATGGAAAGAACAGAGTTCGCAAATTGTTGTGCAATTAAAATATTTTGTATGAAATCCAATAATTGATATTTTTCCCGTTCTTTTTTAAAAGTGGGTCAAATGTGCATTCCGTTTATCATATGAATATTGTGTTGTTTGGATCTATATATTTCTGGACGGAACGATTTAAGGTATCCGACTACGTTCGGAACCATGATTTTGAAAATACGTATAAATGAATAATTGTTTTTGATATTTAGTATCATCTGAGTTAGAATGTACATACAAAGGCATTTCAAAAGCTTTATTGCAAAGAACAGATTTTAAAATGCAATTTTTTATCATAAAATAAGAAAAAAATAGCACGTTTTAAAAAAATTCTCCTTTTATGAATAATCTTTTTATAACATTGTTATTCTCTATATGTATTGATATGATATCTGTACAGAGCCTGAATTAGGATGGTTTAATAATTCACATTATTTGAAAAGTTATTAAGAGTCGAAGTAACAACACGCGTTTTTTAAAAAATTCCTCCATTCTCATGCATTGAAATGTGAATAAATCCACTTATATACTATGCATTACAAAAATCCTTGTTCAGAATCTTACACGTAATATGAAAAACATTTCTACAAAATTCCATCAATATATAAGAAAGCCATTTGATTTAATTCCTTTCAAAAATTGTAAGCATACTGAAAATTATATCCTTCAAAAAATTGATTTATAGTTAAAACTTGTTCAGAAAACAAAGGAAATGTCTGATATTAAAATACTTATAAGTTGAATTTTATGTACTGTAGCTACAAATGTAAGGTAGCTTTAGATAAAGAAGATTTCATATATTTTAATGGATAAATAAAAAAAATCGGTATTTCCACCGAAATTCGAATTCTTAACGTAGTCGGATACCTTAAACATTTTTAAAATACAAAATTTAGGTTTTTTATCGCTATTTCTTAAACACCAGCTGATTGATATACACACTGGAATTAAACTAAGTCTTCTTAAAATACCTAGGATCGTCCAGAGGGTGAAAAAATCATAATCTTGACACATATCTTTCGATAGTTAGGTTGCAAAGTATACAAATAAATTGTTATAAATCACATGGAAAAAAGCTGATTAAAAAATAAAATATATCAATATCAGCAATAAAAATAATCTTTCAGTCCTGTTTTTAACTTTACAAAACACAAACAAATTTCCGAAGATAAAATATGATGCTACCTCGTCTCCATTTATTTACCATTCCAAGATCTTCCGAGTAGAAAAAATTCACCTTGATACTTTCTCCTTCCAAGAAACATAATTAAATGCAGCTCAGATTCGAAACGTTTTGCTCTCAGAAACATTATTTAACAATTTCCTTTCTGACAGGAATGAAGTTTTGAGAGGAGAAACATTTCAGAGAATAAAAAAAAAAAAAAAACGTATTCGGAAAAGCAGTTTTTCTTAGAACTCTCCGTTTTGAAGAGGTTGAGAAGTCGCATTACGACTATTTTTAGGTCATTTCGAATAAAGTCTAATCTTATTTAGATTCAAACAAATCACGATCCTTCTCCGTCGGTGATTAAATTTAAATATTTGATTGAAGAAAAAGAAATCTGCATCATTCTTACAGAGCGCTTCATTTTTAACTTTCTTACATTCTGTTTCTCATTCCGTCTAGTACTGAAATTGTAATTCATTTCATTAGAAAGTTCAATGTTGGGAAAAAAAGAAATTTCGATATTTTTAAGAATGTCATAATGAAATGTAATCAGAGACATGATTCCATCTCGGACAACATCTAAAATATTATATCTACTTTAAGTATAAAGCATATTTTTCAAATTTATATTTATTAGGAAAAGAAATGGGTATGATTAACTAACTATTCTGAAAAACTGCATTGCCAGAAAAAACACGATCTAATCTATAGACGCAATATTTATATGAATTTTTGACAGAAATGAATGAATAAAAAACACAATATTTACAAAAGATACTCTAAGCAATTATTTATTGATTTTTGTGTAATTTTAACATTTAAGTATGATTTTCAAATAACTATTAACATTTTTTTTTTGAAAAATGCCACTGTTTAATACGAAATAAAACACGTTTTGGGTGAAAGTGAAGGAAATTTATACCCATTCATTTTTACTACTTTGGCGCCAACGGATTTCTATCAAATATGTATGAATCCAAGATTTATCTTGAATGAGAAGTACGCCAAAAAAAAACTGTTTGTATCATGCTTGTTGTTCATCTTTAAAATGGAAGGATTGTTCCATTAAAAAATGGATATGCTCGAATTTCCTTTTTTCCCTTTCACTCGGCTTTGAATTGTGTTAACGTCTGCTGAAATGCTATTTGATATACATTATTATCCGATTAGGTATCATGAATATGAGTTTTTTTTTAATAATTCTTATCCAACAGATAATGTAGAAAGTTGTTTCGTTATTCACTCATGCAAAGAAAAATGTTATATAGTGTTATCGGATTGATTGTCCTAAATCCCTAGTTCTCTTTAATGGTGATTTTAAAACCGATAATATAAGAATATACATTACCCCTAAGAAAATAAAGATTGGTAAACAAAGAGAGAGAAAATGCACTATGTGCTTCCATGTATTTGGTACATTTCTGTAACTAATTTATCTGATGTAAAAAGTGAATAAAAATAATAATCTCACACTGTTAACTTGTGGATGAGTATCACAGGATTCTACTTCATACATGGTTTTACTATGGCTTCCTTGATAAGTAATAGCTTGTGATATAATTCCCAGATATTTTGTTGCAATAATTCTTACATTTCTTTTGGTGCAATTCAGATTAATCTTTGGGTTAGATGTCGCCTTGACTTCTTATTAAGAGCAAAGATTAATGCTTTTTTCTATTTTATATGAGTAGCTCAGAAGCCAATGCGGTTAAAATCAGTAAACAAAAGTTAAGAAAATTAATGTTTTTAATACATTAACTTATGAAAATTTAAGGTTATTAATTTTATCAGAAAAATTATATAAAGTTTTTTTTTTCTCTGTAAATCGTTAATGAAGAATAGACTCTGCAACAAAACAATATATGTGCAGGATGTGTAAATAAAAGTAAGTATTTATTGGGACAATGACAGCAACTTAAAAACATTTTTAATTTATATCCTTTGGTAGCTGAAAAAAAGGAAAAAAAAACCAATTATGTAAAATGATAAAATAAGGTTTGTTGTCATAAATGTTATTTTTTCTTTCGTTAACAATCACATCTTCATCTTCCGAATAAACTAAATTTAATTTCGATCTCCATGTATAATTCTTAATATCCTATAAAAGTCATGTTTCATATTGAAGGTACATACTTTAATAAGTTCATCTTGTCTCTGTTTAAATTGTTCTACCATTAGAGTACAATAATGGTTGATTTATATTCTTTTAAGATTGCTTAAGGACATATTTTTATGACAATTATATGTAAGGCATCATCCTCGTCAAAATTACATGTTTATACTTTTACAATAAATTTATTTGTATTATTTTATAAAGTAAGAGTTCTTACAGATATTTAAGAAAAAAATTTCTGTTTTTGATATTACAAAAATTTTCAAAAACACTTTAAAGTAATATTTTTATGTTTTAACCATAGTTTAAGTACTTCAATTTAAATGAAAGTAGTACATAAAACTCACTGAAAATTGGCATTCTTTTCAAATCTGTATCTCGAACAATTATAAATAACAGAAGTAACAGCGACAGTTTGCATGAATTCGATGTGTTTCTCTGTAACCAAAAAATATCGATAGAAGAAGAATGATTTAATTATTATTTCAAAATTGTGTAAAAAAAAAATATGGATAAAAAGTGGACATATTCACAATCGCTTCTGAATGTTTTATGCTACATATTCAGAAGCTATAACAAAAGGGCTGTCTGACTTTCAAAAATAGAAGCGATGAGTAAATCTTTTAATAACTGAGATGAATATTGTTTATTCTATTAAAATTGATAAAACCACAAAAACATTTAAAAAACAGACTTAATCACACATTGCATTCTAAACGACACATATATGAATCACTAATTTAGACATGTGAGAAAATCCGAAACAAAATTATAAATAACAGGTTAGACATTTGATGATTTTTAAATGTAATCAAAAAGGTCAGTAAATAACAGAAACAAGAACAGAGAAAGATTATATTTGAGACATTCTGGGTGAGGAGGTATCATATAATGAGGAACAGGAAGATGCTCAAAATAAACTTCAATCACACATTCTTTGTATCTCGAAGCAACATCCTCGTATTTATTAAGGAAACTATTTTGATCGACAGTGAAAACGGCTTAGAGCACAGTAAATAAAATCTGTCATGCAAGAAATTAAGAAGAAATAAAATTCCGGGAAAAATTATCATTCATGAAGTGTTGGTTGACAAACCAATAAACTCAATTTTTAAATATATTTTAAAGATATTTTATTAAATATGTATCTAATTTTCGTAGCAAACAACTGAATTGCATATTTTATAAATAACATACGTGATCATAATTTTTTTTTTTTCTAATTTGACAATTACTCTCTCAATTAAAGAAACTATTCATTAGGCAGAAATTTCATATTTATGTTAAAATGCATATTATCTTACAATTTATATAACTATACAATAATTTGCAATTCACTATATCCACAATTTAGACGTTCCCTTCCTGTAGTTTGATTCCAGATTTCACATCTTCGTGAATGTAGGGGGAATACTAAACACAAAACTGCTGATCTCCATCAGCCTATTCTATCACTATTAGGACGAGACAGCCATTCTAGAAAAGCAATCCAAATAAAACTACTTAAAGATAAAGTGAACTAGTTCTGCTATCGCAATTTAAGGTAGAACCGGAAAACATACAGCGAGAGAGATGAATCAAAGTTCAGTATACTTGGTTCTCTACTCTATTTCTGGCTTTCTTCTTGTGTTAGCTGATCGAGTCGACAGCTTGTATCTTTCTTTGATTTTACCTATTTTTAAAATGTTTTGAATAAAATATAGTTATTGTTGATTATGTGTGTTTAGTCTTGTGTGAAGTTTGTTTACCTTCTGACCTCAGGAGTCAATTCTCTATGATCTCAAATCATATATGGTAAATTACCATATAGCCGTGGACCCCGGCTACCATGAGTTATTCAAGTCAAACATTAAGTAATTTCTTGCTTATAAAATTATATAAAAATCTTTATAAATTGTTCTTCAAAAATAAGAAAAAAGGTACTTATCTTGTTTATACAGCGTTCTCTTTTGATCCCCGTATGTATATAATTTTGTAAATTATAGCTATAAATTCTCATTTATTGGATTTTGGAAATCAGCAGATGCACAGGGAAAATACATTTCAGTCTGCTAAATTTTACAATGATGGATTTTGAAAGGTAATAAAACCATATAGAGGAGAAACATATAACTCTGGATGGTGACTATGTAGAAGTCTTAAGAATAATGAGTTTCTGTTAAGTTTCTGTTTCGATTATTTTAGTAATAATTAAAATTTAACGATATCACGGGATAGTAAATAATTTATGATAGGGCAAGTTACTGATATTTATGGCTTCCTGAAACCGAGCAAATCAACATTGATAACTGTAATTTACAACATTATGTACATAAGATCAATTAATATACGGAATAAATTGTATTTGGTTATAACAGCCATTTCTTAGTAATAATTATAACTAAATTATTAACCTCTCCTATATATTCAATCTTTTCAGAGAGAAATTACATTTAGAAAAGCAGAAGTCATTTGATGAAAAAATCATTGAAATATATGGTAACGAATTCATTTTTTAGCTTATAAAAATTATTTACTGAGGGAGTGATGTGTGTGTGTATTAGGTATTAAAGAATATATATATTTCACACTTACAAAGTGACCTTCACATGTTAGCTAATGGTTTTATTTAAGGGCAAAATATATATTGAAATTTAGTGAAGTACTAAGAAAAAAGTTTTCTTCTTATTATTAAATAACATTACTCTTTTTGTCATTTATATTGGTATACGAGTAAATTTCTCTATCATATGCAAATTTCTATTTGTAAGTGAACAAAATTAGAACTGTATAATATTTTGGAAATTACATGTATATTTTAAAGTCTAAAATCATGTGTGGTTCCTAGTTAATTGTGGTTCTTAGTTAAAAAAAGGTTTTCTGTATCAATTACAGCGACAATTTAGTCTCTAAAATTACATGTCTTTATTGATCGATTGCAATAACTAATATTTATTTAGCAGCCAATGTATAGACTCTTTATTTTTCATTTAATAAAAAGTCACAGTAACATTTTCTTTCAACAACAATTATTCCCTGTAATTTAATCCCCAAATGAAAGCTTTGGATAGCCACAACTCTACTTTTACTTTTATTCTAAAATGTCATTGTTATCTCATCTTTTGATCGATATAGATATATATATATATATCTTAAAATCTCCATCCAAGTAACAGCACGTGTTTTTTGTTCTAAGCACAGAAACAGACATGCCTGTCAGAACAATAAACTCTCATACTCAACTAGATCAATTTTTGTTGCCTTTCCCTCAAAATCTGATCAAGACAAAGGTACGATTTCTTCTTTTGATATAGTGACGTAAGAAAGAAAAGAGTATTACTATAAGGAACGTTATAGTTTTAGGGATGAGTAGTTCAATTTGTGAGTGTGAAAAAAATGGCGTTTGTTTTTGATTGATAAGAACAAAAATTTGTTTGAATAACCAATGTCGTGATATACTCGTAGTGTAAGTTGGTCTTTAGGAATGTAATAAGAAAGAAAGTAATAAAAATTTGATAACAAAATACTTTTGCTATATTTCTATTTTCTTATTGAAGGATCACAAGGACGTATCATATGTATCAGTAGATAAAACAACAGTTGAATCATGAAAGAAAATAAAAAAACCCGGGTCGGCTTACAGGACAAATACGAAAAATAGATTTAAATATATATATATATATATATATATATATATATATATATATATATATATATATATGAAAACCATTATAAAATAAAGAAAGACACTCACCAATGTATTTGAAATTCTAAAAAATTCTCGCATTCCTAAACAAAATCAAATAGCTCCCCAAGTACATCCTCAATTTCGTCATTGAGAAGCTCATCATATGAATCTCTTTCTGTACTTAGCCACAAAATTCATCAATACCCCATAACAACTTATCTTCAGTGCCATTCATAGCATCAGAAATCTCCCACTTTTTGAAATATTTGTTACAGGTACTACTTATTAGAGGAGCATGTAAGTTCCTGATTTGGTGTGTGCTTCTATTTGCAGTGCTGCCAGACTCAAGAAAATAAAATTTGCTCCAGATGATGATCTCTGATGTAAAATAAATGCATAGGCCGCTTAGTTTGGGGATCGTCTTATAGGACAGATGTACGCTAAAATTATAAAACTGTGGTGAATATTTGTATCTCGTTTATCTGAGGAAATATACGGTCACCAAAGAGACACTAATCGACAATGTCACTACTTAATTCAGCTAGGCAATGAACAAAATAAAATTAATATTTTATTTGGATCTCTAATGATTAAAAATCAATAGAGCCACTGTAGCCGAATTGTTATGCTAGCAAAATCCTGACTGAAGTTTTTTTCCACCGAGTCGTAGGTTCGAGTCCTGATGCCACTAAATGCTCAAAATGTAGCGGTTCTAATGCACGTTAAATCTAGTCGAGGCTTCAAGTCTCCCCGTTGGAGTACTATGGAAGCTCAAAGAGGGAGATACCATCTCATGTATTGTCTTTGTCATTTGACCAAGGTTCAATATTATGAGGTTTGTTCCAATAACCCTCGTGTTAATCTAAGTACAACGTTTATAAACAATCAAGAGTCAATAATCCCCCTATAAACGTCGGACTGCGATCTAAATATTAATATTTTAATTTTGTACTCGTCTGTCTAGTATCACTCTAGTATGTGTCCGTAATAGACTTAGAAATGATAGCTCGATTCACTGATCTCACACAGAATTATCCTGAATGTGATCCGATAACTTATTACTCTTGTTAGCGGCTTTCACTCACTTTTTCTACCACTAACTATCTTCGGTATTAAGGTGACTACATACGTACAAAATGACATTGTCTGACCACTTGAGTCAATATGTTTTCTTTGAGATTATTTTCCCTCAATTATATTTCTCTTTCCAAATTAGTTTTCTCTTCCAATTTACGTGAAACAGATGTAAATATATAAGGATTTCAAAACAAATTTCTTCTACTGTAAAATAGAACTAGAAGAAAAGAAAACAGGATTTTAATGGTATTCTTTGGAATATAGTTCTGACACCACATTTTATCGAAATGAAAACCTGGTATTAGAGGCCTATATAGATGTTCTTAAGTTTATTGAAAGTGCTTCTCATTTGATAAAAGAAATGAATAATTTGCACTTATACATAAATATCAGTAGTTATATTCTTCTTATTTTAAAACGGTATGATAATCGACATATCACCATTGCAAACAAGTTATTCATTATATCTTCATTCAAAGACCCCTTACAAAATCACAGAGAAAAAAAAGCTTTTGCTGAAAGAAAGTAAAGTTTTGCAGTAGGATAAAAGGAGGACCTGACATATAAGCCGGGTAAATTTTACACAGCTTTGTGAAGTACAAGCTACTTTTTATGCAATAATATAACACTTTATACGTGTTTTTCTGAAAATTGTGTTTTGATCAATATTCTTAACCATCTACATAATATCTCAAGAAAGAATAGAATTAATTTTATATTTTCAGAGAATGTTTTGTATGCTATTCTTAATGAAAGAAATTCAAGGGTTTGAGGTAGTTTAAGTGTATATTTTTTTATTTAGGATTGTTTTTATAAGTATTAAGTTAAAAGAATTGCAAAAATGTATATATATGAATATAGTAATCTCTGTAGAATTTTTAAATTTTAATTTTTTATCTTATTATATCGTTTTAAAGAAAACTGTTATAAGTAAAGAAAATTAATCTGGTTCAATTAGAAATTGTTACAGGACATTGTTTGTTTCAGTTGAAATACATAAAAAAACCTTTAAAATGAACCAGTTTATCGAAAAATTAATAATTGTGTTAAATGTTTATGTATGGTTATATTTTTATTTACTGTTCCTACTGACAATACACAAGACTGTGTGTGTCCGTATATATAAATTTCTTCTTTACAAGAACACACTATTTAAATAAAAGTTTATCTGCGTATAAATAAATACGAGGGAGCATCATAAACTTTTTTAATGAAACTATTAGCCAAGATATCCGGATAAAATTTATTTTGCCCATTAATTGACCCTTATGTACATAATGTTGTAAATTACAGCTATTCATGTTGATTTGTTTGATTTTAGGAAGCCTTAGAATGAAGCAACTCGAAGTATCGTACAGTTTTAATTATTATCCCGAGGTATCGTAAATTTTTACTTATTACTAAATGTAATAGAGATAGAAATTTAATTTTTATTCATCTTTCTTAAGACTGGTCTATGTATCCATCATTTTACAGTTTTAATTATTATCCCGGGATATCGTAAAGTTTTACCTATTACTAACTGTAATAGAGAAAGAAATTTAATTTTTATTCATTATTCTTAAGACTGGTCTATGTATTCATCATTTTGAATCATCATTTCTCCCAGCTTTTCTTGACTCTTCAAAGGCCGTCATTATGAACTCAGCAGATTGAATTCTAAATTCATTTTAATCTATGGCTTCCTGAAACAGAACAAATCTATATGAATAGTTGTTATTTAAATTATGTACACAAGGAGTAATTAATATGCAGAATATATATAAATTTTATCCAGATATCTTGGTTATTTCTTCGTAATAATTAAAATTTTCCAGTTTTATCTCGTACAGTGGTATCTCAATTGATGACGGCCTTACTTAAGACGTAATTGGTTATAAACCAGTTGTTATATGAGTAAAAAAATGTCTTTAATAACGACTCAGGCTTTGCTTATGACGCTTCGTTGAATTGTTTCATTGTGTTTCAGAGCCATCTAGCAGAAGTCAAGTGATTTAAATGATCCTCATTTAAGTAGGCTAAAGTGCGAAACATTTATTTGAAACAAAAATCAAAAAGAATTAATATTTGGGGGAATCTAATACTTTGGAAGCAATGGTTTTACTTCAGATCGTTAATCCTAAAACGGATTAGCTTTGTTAAACAAAGTACAGCTGTATATATTTTGAGTATCTCGATCTTGCCATTGTTTGAACTAGAAAATGTAGCTAGAAAAGAATAAAATAAGTAATACTTTTGATACGCAATGTATCTTCAGTGATCTTATATCGAATAAATTTCTGCTAATCCATTATTTTTCTATTAGATAAAATAAATTGTGAATGTGACTGTTTTACTAACATCACTCTGAGAAGCATCTCGAAGATTATAGGTGACGGACCTCATCATTTTGAATCTCGGTCAAGTGACGAGGACAACACATGAGCTAGCACCTCCTTCTCCAAAACTTCATAAGTCAATGGGAGGACGGAGCCTCGGAAAATGTAACGGACATTAGTCCCACTACACGACGGGTCTTTAGCGGTATCAGATTTCAAACCCATCACACGGCCAAAACAACGCTGGCGACGAGTTCGCGACCATGCCCACTAGGCTACCGGGGCCATCGAATTACCAAGAGAGAACTAAAAAGTTTCGTTTATTTCTATCAAGTTATTATTTATATATGTGAGCACTTTATAAACTTTGATAATTCTGTAAAAATATATTAATTTGCTTACTATATCCTTAAGCAATTTGTGTCTCATTGAAAATTCCAGGCCAGTCATTTTCACAAAATAAAACCAAAATAGCAGTTAATATAATCAAATATTTAAGACAGATTAGATACCAAAAACAATTTGATATATGTAAATGTATTAGACTTATTACTGTGTCAAACTCTTTTTTTAGATAAAACACAAGATTGTGAAAAATATTTTACTGGATAATAATAAGACAAACAAAATAAAATTAAAGTTTCCTGGAGAATTCGAAAAAAAAATTACAAGTTTAAGCACTGATGTACATATTTTATGTATCTATTTCGTTGTTGTCTATGTTAGAAAATGTAATTAAGAAAGAAATAAAGAAAGTACCCTGTTTGGAACGGAATTATCTTCCTCGTCCTTATATGGAATAAATTTCTATTAATCGAATAATTTTTCTATTGTTCTTATGAGAAATAATTCTTACTGAAAAACTGGAAGAGCACAATTTTTTTACTCTATTTTTTGTTTCTAAAAACATTTTGACCTAGACCATAACAACGATGTTATTTCATTCAAATCTGTTTTTTCCATCTTTCTATTAACTCACACTCCGCAAAGTATATGTTTGTTTGGTGAAGCACTAGCAATGCCACATATCGGGCGAATGAACAATATGATTACGTTATTTCTTAGTTCATTCTCGCACGGCTTGGCGTAATAACGCTAAATTCTTAAACCAATAGGAATTTCGTTAAAAGTTAATATTATTATATTTGACATATTTACAGTAACATTCTATTTAAAAATTGCATTATTAAAAGAGATATGTATATACTAAACAACAATAAAAGTCTTACAACCTGAAAATCGTAAAGATTTGCTGTAAAAGAAGATTCATTTTAACAAAATGCAATCGCAAAATTGCTAAAAGAAATCTCAGACTAAAGGAATAAATTTTTATCCATTAAAAGCATAAGAAGCATGGAATTAAAAGTTTTATAATACTTTGAAAAAAAAACCCTCTTTAGCAGTAAACTGAAACCATACATCATTTAAAGCTCCTCTCTGACTCCCTTGCTCCTAAATCCATAAGAAAGACACACAAATAAAAGGTTTAGCAAGAAAAAGAGATTTCATTGTGATATTTTATTTAAAAAGCTATTTGATATCTTCTGCTAAAGCATTTTTCTGTGCTAAGTCTTGGGTCCCGAATACCATAAAAGTATTGCAAACATAAACATGATTAAAAAAGCAAAAAGCTTTATATTCATTTATGGTTGTACTGTTATGATGATATTCGAAGCTTTAAAAGACCATGGAACGTGGTTAAAATTTATTTAAATGATAAATCTATGAAACTGAGAAACATTCGTGAACTCCGATAACCAAAATTGAATTTCAAGATAAAAGTCAAAATGTATAAATTTTTATAAAAAGTCTTTGGAAAGGATTTAAAACGTCTATGTAATAAATACTTTTTTGTTTTTTATGAACACGTGACGTTTGTATCACTTCCAATGAGAATGTACAACATTTTTCATGTTACATCCATTAACAGCTAAAAATAGAAAAGAGTGAGTGAGTGAGTGAATGTAAAGTTTATTGGCGCAAGAGCCAGATATGGCTATGCTGCGCCAAACAAGATTTAACTGTGGTCTAGACGTGTAAAAATTGAAAAAAAGACAAAATATTGGTTGACAAGTAGGAGGGTCGAAAATAGAAAAGACACGGGAGTGCGTAACCCGTTTTTACCAAAGACAGTAAACCCCATGGGAAAGAAAAAGATCACTAAGGTGCCTCGAGGTCATGATGCCCGTACTTACCTGAAGAAGGCAAAACCCTGACGTCCCCTGATATAATCCCCAGGGTCAGGGTGCCCAGCTATACCCCCAGACGCTGGGTACCCATTTAAGTCGCCTCTTACGACATGCATGAGCTACAGTGTGACTATTCTGTTATTCCCGGTCACCACATGGGTCAAAAAGGAAAAAGAATGAAACTGAAGGTAAAATATGAAGCCGTATTTTCATGTACACAAAAGCGAAATTATCCAAGAATAGTCATTTTAGAAATTTTCATACAAGTACTCATAAATTGTAACTTTTCTATCAACAAGATTCTTTAAAATAAAATGCAGTATTTTCAGATACTAAAATAGATAATATATTTTTTCATGTACAAACGAAGGGAGTTAGGCGTTTCGTTAATCGTTATTTGTGTTACTAAAATTGAAAGCAATAGCATTGAGAAACTTTTTCCAATTTGTATAGAAACAAAATTTTCCAAGAATTGTCTGTTTAGAATGACGTATTACGTGTAACACTAAAACTTATAAGATATTGCTTTTCTTTCGATCAAATTCTGATTGAATATATTATTTTCAGTTAATAAATTAGATGATATCATTTTCCATGTATAAACAAGTCAACCTAGGGAGGCGTGTTTTGGTATACGTTAGAAGGTAATCCTAATGTACATGCGTGAGTTTTCCATTGCCAGTAGTTGTCTATAGTTAGCATACCACCAATAAGTAAGGATGAGACTCTGATTTGAACGTAAATCTTGCTGACTTCCACCTGGAAATAATTTGCAAGATTCAAACAACATTTAATATATTAGCGTTCAATTGTTTATGTGATTTTCCGAAAAACGGAAACCCAAAAGAGCTCACTTAAACTTCCTCACTCAACAGCTGTTTACCTGCAATGACATTTTTTGTAAAACGAAAAGATTCCCTCATGCTCATTAGTATCTTCTACATTCGTAAGCTAAACCACAAATTCCTATTTTCACTTGCTTAAGCACGAAAAATTATGGTAGATATTTTTAACTTAACATGTATGTTGCGAGGATTCGATAATTTTTTTTCTTGTTCATTGAGAGTAATATAATTTCATTATAATTTCCAAACTAAAAATATGTTATATTTTCTGCAATATCTGAGTACTCAGATCATTAAATTCGCATCAAATAACATTTTGATGGATCATATTTCTATACATTGCATTTGAAACTTAAGAAAGCACAATTGCAACATCACATCTGTAAGATATAAGTAAAGACAAATTGTTTGTAGGGAGTTTAAATTAATTTTAAAGTATATTTCCATAACAGTTGGCAGTAACTGTATATTCCACAATCAGAAAAGGCTGCAACAAACTTATAGTAAAGAGTTCCCATACGGCTATAATTATCACTGCATGGTATTCCGTTGAAGTGTTAACATCTTAATGTTTTAAAGCTTTAAAATCTTGATTTTTGTACCGAGGAAACGCAATTAGTAGGAAAAGTTACAATTTTGTTGAGTGTCAATATAGTTGTAACGGAAATATCAAATATAAATCAGTAGAGATAAAAACTAAAAAGTTTAAAATACGTATTTAAATTT
The DNA here is from genome assembly GCA_019974015.1 of Nephila pilipes. Lineage (NCBI taxonomy): Eukaryota > Metazoa > Arthropoda > Arachnida > Araneae > Nephilidae > Nephila > Nephila pilipes. The sequence goes on from BMAW01113594.1 coordinate 159,603, forward strand.
TTTTCGCACATATTGACCCTGTGTAGATAATATTAATATATAACAATGTGTTTTGTCATTTAAGCAACAAAAAATTAAATTCAAACATCGAATATTAATTTGTTTACTAGTGTATTGATAATAAAATCAGCTCAAAAAAGAAAAATAATACAGTACCATGATATTTAAAACAAGTTAAAACATGTTGTTTTAGACAATAAATTACCTCTAGTTTGTGTTGTATACCAAAAGTCATATGCTTGCGCTTATTAGATTCATAAGCATTTGAAGAGCCCATTCTGAACTTTGAGAACCTTTTGTGGTAAGATATATTGTATATACACAGTTACAACAAATAGGGTGTTAAATTGCAAAAAGCTCTGTGTTACAATCTGGCAGTCAAAATTACCATACGCCGAATCTACACAAAAAAAAATCGTAAAAACGAATGACTCGATCAGTGCCTCATTATACCAGTACTCAAATTGTGCGCTGTACTGTCGAATACTGAATTAAATAGAATTTAATATCGAAAGATTATTTTTTCGCTTAACTGTATATATAAAAACTTATATCCCCTTATATTACTTATTCTATCTTACACTTGTTGCTTTTTATGTAAATGCTTCTTTGTAAATATGTTGATACAAATAAATATTGTTTGGGGTGCATGGGTGGAGTTTAACTTATACCCGCTGGCTGGCTTTTGTTCCTGTAATCCCTTTTTGGGGATTTTGAGCCTTAGGAGTAAGAAAAAAAGGCTAGAGGATATTTTGTTCGGAATTTAAATATGGATGGGAGTTGTATGACTTTCAAGATATCAGTTGAATAGATTTATCACCATTTTCAGTGCTATTGTTAATAAATAAGTGTTAACTGTTAGTTGGATAATATTTAAAAAAAAAAAAAGATAGAAAGAAAGAAGCTCGATATCCTAAAAAAGACCAAAGAATTGTTTCTTTAAAAAAATTATTTAGCAATATTCTTTGAATATTTATCTTTCTATTGATATGTTACTTTTGAATTTATCAGAACTAGAAGTTTAAAAAAGTGTAACAGAAAAATGTAAAAAGACAAAATTTGGGATTTTACACCGCCCCTCCACCTTCCTCCGCTTTTAAGGATTTCTCTCTCTCTCTCTCTCACACACACACTCTGTATGTGTGTGTGAATTTTTTTTTTATCAAAAACTTCTCGAAAACTAATTTTATTTTACTTTGTCATAACTGGGGCCTTTACTGTTTTAATTAGGGATTAAACTTCCATTGCGGGTGATTTATTGATAAGTCATATTTTGTTTGTAAGGTAATTCTAATTACGTTTTATATTAATATTTTCATAATGTGGGCTTATATTCATTGTGTACTTTCATACAATATAACATTTTAATATTTCAAAGAACAAAAAAGTTTAAGTACGATTTTATTATTATTATAATTATTATTTTTAAACACATTTAGTGCTAATCAGAGGCAAATAATTCTTTCAAAAGTTTGATTATTAAAAAATACATATTAATCATATAATAAAAATGCTTTTACTGATAAAAAAACATATAGTTGACGTTTTAAAATGCCATTTTGAGTTTATTGAAGCACATAATAATTATTTTACCAGAGTTATATACTTTAAAATGTTTTTTTTTTCGTTCGGAATTTTTCAAATACATCAAACCATTTAAAAAGCTACCCATTCCATAAATACTTACCAATCAATATATAAATATAACAAATCAATATTATGAATAAAACAATATAAGGAATGTAATAAATTAGAGATCCATTTTGCAATAAAATAAATACTTTTTCTAAAATAAACTTTAATGTACTGGACATCAGGGTTTTTGCTTAATTTTACTATGCATATCAACATTTATGTATTTCTTTTTCAAAATAAATAATTTTTTTAATTTATCTCCGAATTTATTTAAAACATCATTAAGAATATTATTAAAATAATTCTTGTTAAAATATTAATAAGCACAGAAGGAGTAAAATTTCGAATTTTTCTAATTTTTTTTAAACAATTAAGTTTTTAAAATTGCATCAACATTGCATACAAATTTTGATCTGAAACCTTTTTTTTTTAAAGACAAACATTGTGTGACAAGTTTAAACATAATTTTTAAATGCATTGATAGAGAAAACTGTTCTAGTGGTACCGAATCTACTTAAAACGGTTGTTGGGCTCTTCTCAAATGCTTGTCTAGAAATAAGTAAATGATATTAATGAATGCTAAAGAAGCATAAAAGCACTCAAGCATGAAACAAAGAAACAAATTCCCGTATTTCCGATGTTAAATACCCGACACATTCAGAATAGCCTATATTGAATTGTTAAAAACTTTTATATCGCTTGTAAATTTATTGAAATTCTCCATACACTCTAATTTGTAAAGTATGATCCTTCAAGAAACGTTGCAATATAACATGCTGGTTGGACTCTTTTTCCACTAAACTACGACGCATAAAATGAAACGAAGACGAATAAATCTGACAAATGGGATGACATTTAGATTCTTCTACAGCTTCCGGAAATCACTAGAATCTCATCGATTGGCTGCAAATACGTGACTTGAAGACTTAATGCTCCCGAAATATCTTGATGAAAAAGAATATTGCAAATGAAATAACGTAAGGCTTTAACATGGAGCATTTTTCACGGGATTTCCTTCGAATTAAAGAAAGGATTACAGTTGTTTTGATACTGAGATGCCGATAGAATGGGGTTATCTCTCATACTTCTCCAAGCTTATTTTAATAAGAATATGGCGCTATTCTTTTGACTTAAGAATCAGAGGAAAGCTGCAAAATAGGAGATTAGTCGCATCTCGTTTAAAAAGGATTAAATATTTTAACGAGTGTTTAAAGAGGTTAAATTTGTTACAAATAGTGATTTTACATGCTGAATCTTAGTATGAATATGTATTACATTCATTTCCAGATTTATTTTAAAAAGAATATGGCGCTATATGTATATATATATATATATATATATATATATATATATATATGAGCAGTTTTTTTGAAAGTGTTGTAAGTTCATTATGACAAAAAATTATAAAAATGAATACAATTTACTAAGAACTTTTTATTTAAAAACTTTTTCCAAAAAAATCTGTTAAAATTATCTATGTTTTAATAATCATAAATTCTTGTAGTTAATAAAGTTACAAATATAATTACTTTGAAAATGGTATAAGTCCACTTTCCTCAAGGACATACTACTATTTAGTTAAAAATTGTTCTACATAATTTCTTTAGTGTATTTTTATAAGTGTGGCAACATTGAAAATGATTTTTTTTAGGGAAACATTTTTTTTGATGAAACATGTTTATAGTTTCCTGGAATTTTGGTTTTCCCTCGTTTATTATAGAATATAAAGTCACTGTATGAAATATAGTAATGTGTCGTATATGTCCTCTTATCTTGAAGGAGGTGGGAGGTATTCATTTGTCAAAAATGTGATTTTCTAAATTTGAGAATAAAAACACCATGAAACAATTTTGACTTCACAAGTTTCACAGAAGAACATGATGTACATTTAAAGAACGCTGAATTAGCAAGAAAAAGTATGCAAGAAGATAAGATCTTCCCATCACAAAATCTAGATAGATATTTCGCTATTTCTTTTGAATTGCAGAAGACATTTCCCTACCCAAAATTGTCGGTGTTGCCGCTTTTCTTTTTTGTTCGTTTTTAAGTGCGCAAGAACCATTTGACTTTTTTTCCCTAATGTTTCTAATTAGTCTCTTTCGGAGTATAAGTTTGCTACTGCAAATTGGAACTACATGCCATGTTTATCCTACAACATAGTGTGAGGCAAAAGGATGTTAACATATGTTTAATCCCTTTAACGTGTGTTGAATCATTTTAAATTATAAAGCTGTTAAGGCAAAAATTTGGTAACAGGGTTTCAGTTTGGCTTCCATGCCTCTCGACATGCCTCTTCCATGCTTCTTCCATGACTTTAAATTATAAAGCTGTTAAGGCAAAGATTTGGTTACAGGGTTTCAATTTGGCTTCCATGCCATTTGATGCACTTATGGAGTCTGTCATTTGTTGTTTGTAAGGCCCTCTCGATCGTTTGGGCAGGAATTCCAGCGATGACATGCATGAATTAGTCTCCCATATAGTATTAACATCTTTTGTCTTCGCCAATAAATAGAAAATATGTATTAATATATACCCTTAGTTGGAATTCTATACGTCATTTGAAGAAAGATTAATCCGAATCTCATGAAAAGGGAGCCATGGTTTTATCACGGGTTAAACAGACTCAAGAATTAAAAAAAACCACGAAGTAATGGTGTCCAACTGTATTACCCTCCCTGCAACTGCTCGTTTCCTTTTTTAGAAAAATTGAAACAAATGTATAAATTCTCTAGTTTCATTTTTTTAAAAATTCCTCAATACAAATGAAAAGTTATGAATTATTGTTTTTCCGATTCTTAAGAGCTTTCAATAAATTTTCAAGTATTGTATGAGCGAAAGTTTGATTACGAACTATTATTTTTTCACATTTTTATACCACATTTCTTACCAGTTAAACGGGTTTTTCTTCTTCTATAAGTGGGCGACTTTCGTCATTAAATCGATTTTCAAGTGACGCTATTATCATAACTTTCAAGTACTGCATTCACAATTTATTGATTACCTTTATTTCTCCCATAAAGTGTTAAGAAGACACCAAAAAGAAAAAGAGATTCTTCTTTATAAGCACAAAACAATGTTTGAAACCGATCGTTCTTTCAAAAGCGACGTTATAATAATATTGACTTTTATCAAAAGAAAAAAAAAATGATTGCCTCATTTTGATACAAGCAAATGCTTTAAGCTATTGCATAATTTAACCATTTGCACGCAAATAATTTTTTTATGCTTCTGGACATGTATTGAATTTTGCAGTTATTCAAGAAAATAAATATTTTTAAAAAAAGATTTGATGAGAAGAAACATGGATGTAGATTGCAAAACCTATGAATAATAATTTTTTCGCAAAAGTGGTTGAAATTGGTCAGACACTTTGTTTATTTTTGGTTGGTATTATCCGATTTCTATCGGATTTCTATCTGTTAGAAATGAACTTATAAATTGCAAGATTTTTTGAGCCTCTTATTAACATATGCTGACATGTTGTTGTTATGAAAAAATTGCGTCAACAAAAACCATGAGCATAAAATAAAAGATATGCGGTGTTAGAATCAACAGATTTACATTATAATACATTATGGTTATAATAATTTAATTTAGTTTTCTTTTAAGGTGTATTTGCTTCATTAAGATGTATTTCATTTAATATTTTGTCATCTGCTTTTATTTTAAAAAATATCCGAACACAATATTATTGCAAACTTTAATAGCTTGTCATTTGTTCTTATTTAATATGTAATTTAATAATTGATATTATGATATTTATGGCAGAAACGTCGATTTTATTCTTTTTGCTCTTAACATTGGCAATGTTTTAGTAATTTAGAATGATTTTGTTGCGCAAATAAAGAATGCATTAGGAATTTGAAGACAGTACTTTCTTTTACCGATAGTTATTGCTTCTGAGGAGCATGAAACTTGAAAGTACACTTACTTTATTCTAATTAATACTAATTTTGAATAATTATATTTTTTCAAGAATTTAACAGATAAAAATTTTAGTAAATATTAAAATGTATTTAGAAAAGCCAATTTCAATTTTATATTTGTATTTAATTTTTAAATGTAACAATTCCACTTAAAATTAGAGGTTTTTCATTGATACATTTCAAGTAATACAGTCGAACCCCTTTAACTCGCTGTAATTGGAATCTATGCTTACTAAGATGCGAGTTAAATGAATCATGAGTTAGAGTTTTAATATAAATTGAGAGAAAATATAAACTAAGCGATAGTATAAATTACAGCATCATTTTGAAATTATTTACATTTGCACTCAATCTACATTATTTTTTTGTAACGGATATCGCTTTTATATATATAAAAAAAAGCTTTATAATTTAAAGTCTTACTAAAAGAAAACAGTTGAACATACAGCTAATCTTACGAGATCTGGATGGATAATAACCGCTTATAAAAAAATGTTCAAACTGGAACATTTTACTTTATGAGAGATGATAATTCATATCCAATTCAAACGTTCCAATCCAAAAGGATTAATTTTAAGAAATATTAATATAACTCTTAGTTCCAAATTTTCAAAGGATGCTTCTGTAGGATTTTTATCTTCTCTCTTAGGTGATGAAAGCCACTATCTGCATTTTACGATCAAGTGAGTTACGAACCTTCACCACCTCCAATTATTACCTCAGATATTCAAGAAAAGAAATTTCCTCTTTCCGAAATTTCCGAAACATCTTTTTCCGCTATTTTTGTTTCCTTTGTATCTTAATCTCGATATTTATTTGCTGACTCGGACTTTGAAAATAATCTAGTTTTTTTTAATTTCGCCTACCTTAAAAGTGTCTATCGTAATCATTTTGGTCTCTTTTTTAAAAATATCCCTGCTCTCTCGGCTTTTTATTTATTCTTTTGATCTTTTGTTTCAATGCCGCGTTTCAACAATTGTTAGCACCAGGTTTCTAGCGCTCTAGCCACACTCATTTTTACACAGGTCTCTACTTGTCTATTTTTGAATTCTTCCGAAAGATTTCCGTTCATCAATAGCTGTCCATAGACAAAAGGTCTTGTATCAAAGCTTGACTTGAAAAGCTTTTTGGCATCATTGGTGCAGCAAAAAATCTTGCTATTCCTAGATATGTCATAGAAATAGTCAATGTGATGTCACCAAATATCACATCGAAAAACTAAGTATTCCTTAACTTGTTAGAGTAGATCTCAGTCGGACAATGCCTTACGGCGAAAAGTGTAGCTCGCATGCCACATGACAATCTATGTCACCTCGGACTTGTTGCACAATACGGGGCATCATCCAGAATTGCTAAAATGCAAGGACACTCTCTTCAAGTGTTTAAACCAGAGCACGGGTGCTCTACATATGGTTTGACAATCTTCCAGCTCATTGGTGGTCAACCGATATCAAGTCCGGGAAGAAGGGAGGGGGAGTAAAATGATGTAGTGAGTCCACAGGTACCCTCTTCAGGTACTATTCAGAAGGCACCCACTTCAGGTGTATTAAATGAGGTAGTGTACGCTAGAGTATTATATGGTAGATGAATGATATAATATAAATGGATAGGAAAGAAAAACTCCAATCCAAATGTCAAGACATTTAGCTAATAGGTGCATGTGCATCCCCGTTTCTGTGGAATATTTTTAAGTATTTTTGACTGAACTTTACCCTACTTTAAATCCGTAGCACCATGTGCGGAGCGGAGGATAGACGTTCGTATTATGCATTTCTTTTGTTGGATTATTTGTTTTAGTTCTGATTCCGTAAAATATTCCTTCTCTTCCCCAAAGCTTATATTTTACTCGTTGTTAGATTCACAAGCTCTTTTCAAACAATTTCTTTCCAATGTTTTTAATTTCTTTCATTCGGAATGTAAGTTTTCTATTGAAAATAATTTAAATTCCATGGTATATTTCTCCCACGATATTTGAAACAGAAAGAAACAAACGAAGAAATGTCTCTTAATAGGGAGTCCTGACTTAATTTGAAAAAATATTATTCTGAATCTCACGAAAAAGGAGCCATAATAAAACTGCAAGTTTAACAGTCTCTTGAGTTAATAAAGAGCAAGTTAATGGGTTTTGATTCAACCATGATTTCACGAAGAATATAAGCAAAAAAACTGGAAAAATAATATATACATGGTCAGATTAAGGCTTTCAAAGCTAAAACTTTCTTCCCATTTTAATGTTTATTTCATAATATAGGTAATAGCTGTTCCCATAATTGTTTATTTTGAAATTCAGGTACCTTCTTATTAAGATAACTTAGACGCTTCCGACAAGGAAAAATAAACTTATTTTCAACCAAGTTTAAATATTTAGCCACCCAAAAGACAATTGTTTTGCTAAATTGTTGTCCCCGGACTCTTTCTTATAACTAATCAATTTTCAATTTTTTAATATGTAAATTAGATTTTTTTATAACCATGTTCGTTTTTCTGATTTTGCGGTACTATCCATAGATTTAATGCTAAATTTTTCTATATCTTTTAAATTATATTTAATGGTTTGGCCTCAAATGTTAAATATAAACACGTGGAAATTTTAACTATTAATTAGAATATTATTCAAATATCTAAATTTTACGGTATTATCTATAAGTTTAATGTTAAATTTTTCTTTATTCTTTTGTATTCAATTTAATAACTCATCGTTTCCTTTCATTTTAGTTTTTATTAGCTTAACACTTTATTGTTTGCTTTAATTTAATTACATGTAGCTTGTATTCTTTTCAATTACGTATAACTTTAATTACGTATAACTTAACGTATAATTAATTACATGTAACTTCGAATATAGTCACTTTAACAATATATTTATCGTTTACTTTAGTTTTAATTACATGTAGCTTATATAATATTGAATTTAATTATTATATTATTATTATTATTATTATTATTATATTATTACTATATTGTTATTGTTATTATTATTATTACATTATATTATTACTATATTGTTATTATTATTATTATTATTATTATTATATTACTATATTATTATTATTATTATTATTATTATAATAATAATAATAATATTATATTATAATAATAATAATATACTCTCTCTCATTAATAATAATATACTCTCATTAATAATAATATACTCTCCTACTCTCTCTCATTTGCTTTAACTTTAATTAGATGTAGCTTACATAATATTTAATTCTATAATATTTATCATTTGTTTTAATTTTAATTAAATGTAGCTTATATTATTTAGGTCAGTTTAAATGAAAAAGTGCGACTGGTTGTTTTGTACGCTCCTCCTGAAACAAACTCGGACGATATTGTGGCAACGGTATTCGAAATGTTAGGTGATGAATCGAATGATCGAATAAATACTATACTTGCAGGAGATTTCAATATAAACTTAGCAAACGGACAATGGCTAGAATTTAATGAAGACATTAAAATAATGGATTTAGATTTAAAAATCAATCCAAAACATTATACTACACGGAGAAATACGACAATCGACGCTATATTTTCCACAAAAATTTTAAATACTGAATTGAAATTGTGTGAAGTGTATGATAATGTATTTTGCTGTCACAAACCTTTGTATGGAAAATTCAAATAAAAATATATTAAAATTTATATAAAAAAAACCCACCCAAGTTGGCTGAATCTGTTCTTTGTATGGAATTTTTTTACATGTTTCCATTTGTATTTAAATTTGAGTCTTCGTTTTCTTCGTGAACCGTTTTATCATCAATAACAAACTCAAAATTGGATTCTGGACGAAACATTTTCGCCCTTTTATGATTGTCGGGTTGGTGTATGTAATTTTTCACAAAACATTTTGCGAATTCCATGCTCATGCAGATATAATCGATTCCTTCAATGTCAACGGAAACTATTGTAACAAGTAGATGGAAAATTTATTATAAATTAGAGGAGTGGAAAGATTTCTGACTTCGCAAGTGTTCATTCGGGTTACCAATTCATACATTTATTTCGTAATAAGTTAAATAATAGTGTTACAAGTTTAGATTCTAATACGTCATTTATACGTACCACTCAAAACGATTTTAATATTGTCAATTCTTTTAACAACTTATTATTTTCATTCCTTTTAATAACGAAATTTGTGTAGTTTAACCCTTCAATGGTTATGAACGATCCCAGCTCGTTAACCGAATAGCGTGCCATAATGGACACTGAAGATTTCAGCTCGTCCGAAGTTTTTTGATTCAAATGGCTGCAGCCGATCCCTACTTGGACAGCAAAACTTTTTCCCAATGGACGCTGACGAGCTGAGTTCGTCCGCATATATTATCCTTCTTTATTCGTGTCACAAACGATATTTACTGACAAATTTAATTAATTTGATTGCGTACAGATGGCGGTATGGGGAAAGTAAAATTTTTTACATAATCATTAAAAATGGTGCCGATCCAATTGTTAATCTAGTTATTTTTCTTGTGTAATTTGGCAAGAGTTTGTTACGGAAAAGTGGCACATTTACTGTAATGCTCCAATATGTGCAATTCCATGTTTTAATGTGTATCACACTGAAAATTTTTTAAGATAAATTAACAATTAAAGAAAAGGCTTTTTAAAGCTTTACTTCTAATAGCTTTATAAAGCTTAAAATTGCATGCATTTATTTAGATATTTTAATTTCATATTTTGCAAACTTTTATTTATAATATTTAACATTTATTGAATTGTTTAAAAGTGCGAGTTGTAATTGTTGTAAATATTACATTAATATATCACAAATAATTGCTTAAAAATTCCTTATTTTAGAAACTAATAATTGTAATATTTATAATTTACTGAGCTGTTTAAAAGAACAAGTTACAATTGGTCTAAATATTACGTTATTAAATAGCAAATAATTGTTTTCAAATTTTGTATTTTAGAAACTAATATTTATAATATTTATCTTTCACTGAACTGTTTAAAAGGGCAAGTTTTAATTGGTGTAAATATTGCATTAACGTTCCACAAATAATTCTTTAAAAACTATGTTATTTTTTTTAAAGCGAGCGAGCTTTCCGAATCACCTTCAGAAGAGATTGAGATTTTCGAAATCTACAAGAGAGAAAAAGACACCCACTTTCAGTGACTGTATGATTCATAGAACTGCGCGTCATAGGAGAGCAAAAACTGCTGATTCGCCAAACCATCAAATGGTTAATTGAGCATTGTTCTTTTTTTATAATGAAAATGTTGCAAGCTGTTGTAGAGTTTGTAACTTTGTCGTAATCATCGCTTCGAGTCATGGTCAATGCTTCGTGTCATGGTCAATGCTTCATGTCACAGTCACCTCTCTATTTCATGAGTCTTGGAAGGCGCTGCCTGTCACCATCAATGCTTTATTAAACATTCGCTACTTCCTGTCACTGTTCAATAGTGGAACACATTCCAAAATTATCGAGTGATAGGGAAAAAATTATAAGATAGTTGAATGTATTCTAAAATTAATAGAAATTAAGATATAATTGAAAAAATACATGCTATAGGAAAATATATTCTGGGAGTAATATGTTATTGGACTTATTATCAAACTGAAGCTAATACATTGAAACCTATTACTTAAAAGTAACAGATTGGCTCACCCTAATTTATACCCACCAGTACAAGATACATGCCGTACAGAGACTTAAATAGAAAACAGTGACATCATAAAAAAGTAATCATGAACAAGCTGTGACTTCCCTGATTCTTTTGTTAGTTTCAATGCCCTCGTAGTTTAATGTGTAGTCAAGACAGAGTCAATTAAGAACTATTAAACATTGCGTCCTCAACTGAGATTATAACTGAGAATTCTACTTATATCAATAAAACTGGATCTGTGTCGGAAATAAAATATTGTAAATTGGGTCAGATTAAGACCCCTTTTCAGAGTATTACTTAGAATCTTTTTGTTCAAATATCGAGTGCAAAACAGTTGGCAATTTAAGGTCACTTCGATTAATAAATGCATTGATTATACAGAAATCATAGTCATCAAAACTAAAGTTTCGTGGAAAGAAACGTTTAATTTTAGTGATATCATGATTAAATGTCATTTGTGGCAATACGCACGAAAGTTATTCAATTATTTTAATCGGCATCGAATTTGCTATTGTCATTTCTCAGTGCATTCAAGTAATCATGAACAAGTAATTAAAAGCATATTGTAGCATATAACTTAATTATTTCCTTCAAACCAAAATTATTTCCATAAAATATGATCAGTTAGAAGTATGAAGAGATCTCTACTGAAAATACTTGCTGTGAACGTGTAATTATTACTTCATAAAGTATAAAGAATAAAAATAGCAGAAAATATAACAGAATGTAGGGAAAATGCAATTGCGAATGTTTTTTTTCAGAGTAATTTCTTCAATTAAAGTACTTTCTCCTTGTATTTGTAATCAAAACCACTGCCACTGAATATTATTCAGGATAATGGAAAATTCATTAAGTCCATCTGGCATATCCAAATGCTTATAACGTTGCAATTATATGTAATTGAAGTAATTTGCTAAAAGGATTAAAAAAACATTTTATGTTATTATCGTCTATTCTTAACTTGCTTACCATAATTATACCCGTAAGAAGGGTTATTCGATTCTGCAAATGTCGAAAAATACTCAATGGCTATTCTTTTCCAAGATTGAAAATTCTCTTGGAAATACCATAAGTATAATATGTAATTATCAAGGTGAGAAAAGATACAATTAAATCCATTATTTTGACTTTTATTTCTGAAAGACAAATTCATTGAAGAATTGATGTATGAAATAAAAAAATTTAAAATATTTTACAGTTTTACCTTTTATTTGTCGCGTTGCTTTCTATAACCAATTTAGTCCAAAATTTATTGTTAAAAACTAACTGACAAATATGTCCAAATGTATTTACTTCATTGTTTTCATCACAAAGAGGAAATAAATTATTTTGGATTTTCATCGTGCGTGACAACAAAAAAAGCATTCACACATCATCACATGAAAAAATTCAGGCAAAAAACTTATCAAAAAAACAGAAATGATTTTTCTAGGCTATTCGTATAAATATAGTTATTTATAAAAGAAGAACTTCAAAAAGAATACCTCGTAATGATTTACATGGCATCTGATTGAAAAAATATAATTTATGCAGATTCATGAACGGTTCATGTATTCATAAATAAATAATGGAATTTGCAACCATCGTCATAAATATACACCTCCACAACACTCAGAATGATTAAATAAAAATAAAGCAATGAGCTCTTCAGAAAGAGCATTTATTAGTATCAGAAATAAATGAAAATTACATCTGAAATAAAAGAGGTGTCATAAGATTATTCCTAGCAAACAGAATATGTTATGAAATTATAATCAAAATTTTACATACCGTTGCAATCGTTCTATTTTAAATGAGCCATCTAACAGCTACCGGAGGAATGATGACGCTAATAATCAAAAGTGTATGCTATGTAACTAACTAATAAACACGATTTTCCGCCTTTTGAGTTCTACAACTGTATATTAGTTTCTATAGCCTTAAATGTTCGTACCAAATTGTTTTGTCCTTACTTGTTTAGTTCCAAATTGCAATATTTGTAAAGTAATGAAATAAAATAAATATCTCTTTATTTAAGTATTATTCTCTTATAGAATCCTTATTAACACTTACAGAGTTCTAAGTTTCTTACTCATAAACATACCACATACTTCTGAACATAGGCCGATAGTGCATTTAAAATTCTATTTATAATTCATATACCATGTATACGGTGTAAAAGAATTCCTGTAACGTTCGAACATGCCGCCAAGAATCGAACTCGCCAAAAACGTTGCCGAACAGGTATAACGGATGGAAAGTTTTCCAGTCTAATCCTAGTAAAGTAAAAACTCAAGAAGCCACGATGATAGACAGAACTCTAGTAATCCTATTATACCACGTAGTTACCATTTAGTTGCTGCCTTGTATAAGATGTGTGATATCTATGCTAGTCTTATTTTCGGAGCTTTTAAAAATTCTTGTCTAAAAGATAAGCCTAGAAAATCTTGAAAGGCAATTTTCAAACTACAGGTGATCACGTTTTCTGAAAATTCAAACCGTATAAAAGTTTGGATTTTCTCTTTCAATGAAAAATAAGCTCGAGACAGAAGGAATAAAACATTTTGCATTAGTGGAAATTATTCTGTACTGTTCCATATCCCTGAAAGTTCAATCATTCAATAGTGAAGATTCCAAATCAGGAAAAGAAAGCCCGTGGTAGTTGGCTTATATTTTATGTCCTGGAAAAGATGTCACACGGAATCAAATAGTGCGAATTATCGACTTTATTGTAATCCTTATAGATATTGGAAAGAAAACAAATGGGAACTTGATTATGATTAGAATCTCCATATTCTGATTACGGACTCTAAATAACCCATACAGCTATTTTTAATTTTTTGCATAAAGGTTATAATCAAAATACAAAAAAATTTAAGTTTAAAAATTAGTTTCCTCTTCCATTTGTTGTTTTCATGTGCGTATTATCTTTTGTTGTTTTCATGTGCGT
>BMAW01113594.1:173715-191577 GCA_019974015.1 Nephila pilipes
TTTGTTGTTTTCATGTGCGTATTATCTTTTGTTGTTTTCATGTGCGTATTATCTACCGTATTTTATTATTATTTTTAATGTACATTTTAAAAATTTCTGTTCGGACAATTTCGAATATAATCAACGCATTTTCATAAAAAGAACGTTTATTTCATTTAGAATTATCGTACTCAAATAGTTTAAATAAATTGATGAGATAAAAACGTGCTACATTTGGTGATTTATCACTGAATTGAAAATTAGCAACGTTTTTTCCCCTCGAATTAGCAGGTCCGTATACATTCCGGTCCCCACAGTTATAATTAGCAAACATTACAGGACTTCTCTACATATACAAAGAAATATGCAGTACTTATGAAATTTCTTATAACATTTCATTGTTTTGGACATCAAAATAGCTTTATACTTGTTTGGATTTCCATCCTTATTCTCGTCAGATAACGCTAAACGCAACAAAAGCCGTGATATTACAAAAAGAGTCCGAAATCATAAATATTTATAATTTCTGGAAATTAGAATAAGTTTAATGTATTATAATTTTCTTACCCTGCATATTTTTACAGAATACATATTAAATTACATGTTACACATGAAAAAACTATTATTTGGAGTATGTACAGGTGGTTAGTATTCTTGTAACAACATGTGCTTATCGACCTAGAAATTTTGAACTTCGATTAATTATTAACAAGGACACCTGAGCTGGACTCTCCATCTCAAAACTTCCAATGGCAGGACTTGGAACCTCAACGTATTTAACGTGCATCAGCCGCGTAACATGGCATGTCTTTAGTAATGTTAGGACTTGAAACTACGAATCAATGTAAAAAGCATCTATCATGTGTTTGTGACAATGATTCATAGTGGTCCCACTAAAAGAGAAGGGAAAACCAAATAAGATGTATCTAAGAAAATCATTCACTGGATGAATATCTCCAAGAATCAACTCCAAATGTAGCAAGTTGTGTTTATCCGGCAATGCATACGTTTGGGGTAGCCGGGTGAAGATGGAATTATCGAATCGTGAGTTCGAGTCTTAATGCCTCTTAAGAACCATCGTTTAGCAAGGTTGATGCACGTTTAATCTTCTGCATCTAAGTCCTCACGTTGGAATGGCAGAGAAGTTTAGAGAGAAGGATGCTAGCCCTGATGTCGGAAAGGATCGAAAAGCTCTTGTATTGATAATGAGATGGCTTACTATAGTATGTTATTCAGCAGTCTATGATTATAAAGCCCTTCGCTTCTAAGAAAATCGTCGTCATGACTTTCCGGCCGTCTTCACCTTCTTTGAGCAATTCACAGAGAGAAATACTTTATTTGGATCATGGTTTCCATGCAATTGGTTTCCACAAATAGTGAAAACTTGACGCAAAACGACGACAACAATTCGTCGTGGCAGCAATCAAATTTTGGATTTGCAGCAAATGGCTGTTAAATTAAAACTAACCTATGATACAGAGGGGTTTTTTTCACTCCAATTTAACATTTGGCATAATACCATGGTAAGACCAAATCGCTTAGGAAACATATCTATCGTCAAAAACATCTATTTTTGAATCACCCACATTGTTATTCGTTCTAAAGTAAGTTCATTAATTTTCGTCTCAAGCAGTATTCTGATTTTCATATTGCAGTGAAAAAATCAAGTTTTTCAATAAAAATAAGCTGTTAGCAAAGCACAATTAATCTTGTTCCCTTAAAAAAGTATGTTGATCGCAGTCAAAAATTAAAAAAAAAAGGATTTTAATATAATTTCTCTTTAATAAAAAATACTCACATTTCATTACAACAATATAATAATACGAATCGTAGTAGTATTACCTAATTAAATACGAAATCTTTACAAGGATTAAAAATAATCTTCCAAAAACATAACACTTTGCAGGTGTTAGTCCCAAAAATGAAATTAGGACATATTGCTGACATAAGAAAAAAAAACTGTCAAATAATTTAAAGAACTTCCTTTCAGAACGAGTTTTTTTAATTTTTATCTTTGTTGTAATCTTGAAAAAAATTAGAGAAGTCTTTTAAATTGGTAAAATACTGATAAAAATATCCAAAAAATAAATGTCGAATTGCTTAAATTACATTAAAGTTTAAAGCATAAATAAATCATTTCAGAAAGTTTTCTTTTCAATGGCTCTCATTAAGTTTCAAGAGCATTTGCGTAAAAAAAAAAGAAAGTAAAAAATAGACTATTATTAATTATTTTGCGTTTCCAAGAAATGTTTTTTTTCCTCGTTTCTAATCTTTTGTATACAAAGGTTACATGTCAACAACTAACTAAATTAATCAACAACTAAATTATTGCTTCCTCTTTAGGATAATGCATTAAGTGGAAATCAATTTTTCAGTTTATTGTTGTAGATTCTTAATTTTAACCATAACATTTTTCGTTAACAGCGAATTTTAGTGTTTTCAATTTTAATATTTTATTTTTATTTCTTTGCATTTTACTTGAAGAAATCATTGGAATTCTTCTCAAATAGGAAAATCAATTATGGGTATCAAATATTCCTTTTAATTATAATTTTTTTTTCAAAAAAATTAAAGGACATTAACTATATCAGTTAATAATAAAAAAATAAACACAGAGAAAACCAATTATGGTGGAACCTTAATAAGTCGGATTACGTTAACTGAAATTTCCGGATGCCCTGGATTAATGTCTACTATTGCTGAAATGCCTCGCAACTTTGAACTTCGGTCAAGTGACGAGGACAATACATGAGCTGAAACCTCCTTCCCCAAAACTTCTACTACAAGACATGTGACCTTGACCACATTTAACGTGCATCAGTCCCACTACACGGAGGTTCTTAGAGGCATCGGGATTACTCGACAAAAACAATGTCGGTCAGGAATCCACGACGAAGGCCACTAGGCTACCACTGCCGCAAGGAAAGTAGAAGGTGGAACTTTTCAAATATTCTGTGTCAATAAATTCAATAAAATTTTAGTTATAACTTTCCTTACCAGTGAACAATGGTATTTGGTACACCGACGCACTTCTCAGTTAGCGAAAAGAAGAAAAAAACAGGTATTATTGCTAAAATTTTAAACCCAAATGTGACAGCGCTTGTACTGCCAGTGGACTACAGGATTGTCGGGTACATCAATCAAATTTACAGATGACGAATTCTAAGTGAAATTGCAGAAGATGGCGGGAACATATAGTGAATGAGATTCTGATAACTTTTATCATTAAGATAGTTACCTATATGCTTACTCAATCTTTAGCTCAGGTTACTAAGAGGAATTTGGAAAAGTTGTTGAAAAAATTATGGCTAAAAGCTAGATTACAAGACGGATAAAGAAGGAGAAAATAAGTGAGAATACACAAAAATATCTACAAAATTCGGCCTAAAGATTTTATGGATATGTCTTTAAAATTGATGATTGCTTCAATGTTGATGTCATTGACAAAAACTGGTCCAAAAACTGTATTTTCGTATTTCTGAAGATGGGGTACTTTTCTATTGCGCTGGTAAATTATGTAGCCAAAAATGATGCAACCGACTCCAAAAGGAATATGTGTATACTGTCTGTCCACTTAGCACTCAGAAACAACCCTAGGACTATTGAAGATGAGCCTTGTAATTTTGAACCTCGGTCTGACGAGGACGGAACCTGAGCTAACATTTCTGTCTCTAAACTTTTACATCCTGCTAATGGGAGAACATGGGACATCTACAGATTAACGTATATATAAGTAACGGCTAAATGGTGATTCCTTTGCTGGTCTTCGGGGCTCGAGCCAACGAATCGATGGAAACAAACACTGGTCGTAAGCTTAGGACAATGACCCCTAGGCTACTGCGGCAGTCAGAGCTAGGTTACTAAATGTACCCTTCAGCATTAAAAATGTTAAGGTAATTGAAAGAGTAATCCTCACTAAACATGCGGACGTGTAACAAGAATTATCCTTATGGACTTGAGTTCTAACCGTGATTCTAAGAATCGTTTCAAGCCTTATCCATACCTAGCTTCGAAAAACATATTCCAAGCAAGGTAAAATAAACGTATAAATTAATGGAAATTATAAGATATCTCGCTTAAAATATACATGTTTTACATATAATATGCTAACATATATGTATAATAATAGGGATATATAATGAATTATTTATTTGTAGAAATTGGACTTACATCATTTTCATGATCAACAGCTATGCAATATCCTTTATTGGCCAATTTTAAAATGAACAAAACACTGAATTTTTTAAAAAAAATATTGAATATTTACTAGTTATTAATAAAACGCTGACACTAAATTAATTACAAATCATGTAGTATCGCTCCTTTTTAAAAAAAAACATGGACTTACACCACCTTTTAAATAAATGGTCCAAATATGATTATTACAAAACAATAAAAACCATATTCATTTAATATTGTAAAAGTACTTTTGGTGTACTTATTCTATATATTGTATGAATATGTCTATTTAAATATCAGTCGTATTTTCAGCAACCAAAATAAAATAAACGAGATATGAATAAACAAACTACAAAGTCACTTTATTGAACATTCATTTACCACTCTCAACTATTCCGTAAAAAACTGCAACTTTCGCCATCCGAAAAACATAATTAAAATAGGATCAGATTCGAAACTCTGGTTCCTTGAAACATTATCTAACAATTTATTCTCTGACAGAAACGAATCGTGGAAAGAAGAGTTTTAAAAAAAAATAAAAGGAAAAGCTCTGAAAAACGCCATTTTTCTTTGAGCTCTCTCCGTTTTGAAGAAACTCAGAAGTAGCATACGGGGCGCATTCTAGAACAAATCGCCGTCCTCATTCGACGAAGATTAAATTTGTTTTTTGATTGAAGAGACTGAAAATGCGCTTCATTTTTGTGTTTCTCATCTTCTTTCAGCGATATATTTTGATCTGTAACACATTTGCGGAAATTAAAAGGAAAAAAGTTCCGATGCTAACAAACGCTGTAAGAAATAATTACGAATAATTATATTTCGAGCAACAATGCGTTCAGTTTATGAAATTTCGAGTTCCCATATTACGGAGGTTTAAGAAAATCTCAGGACTCTAATAAATTATCTATGAATACAAAAACATATGTATCACAATAGTACAACGTTCCAACGACAAAGAGCAATTGTTTGAAACTGTTACCATATCATATTTATATATATTTAAATTATTTTCAAACTTTTCTTTAAAAAATATTCATAAGTATTAAAGAAATATAAATAGGACACATTTTCAAAATTATGAGATTGAATATAGCTCTCAAGATTCTGAAGTACAACATCGATCAAAATTTACAAAAGTAATATTTTCTAATAGAAGAATGAACAGTTTTGAAGTTATTCATATATTTTAATAAATTTAAGGAATAAAGCTTTTAATCTAATTATTAATAAAATTATTACATATTAAGGTAAAATCCAATTGAAATTCGTATAATTAATTTTTCTTTTAATATTGACTCAAAAAATTAATGTAAAATCATAAAGAAACTTAATTTGAATACGTGTATGAAGTTTCGAATTATTATGATTAATAGTTCCTAAGAAATCCTGCGCGCAAGCGAAAGATTTTTATTTTGAAAAAAAAAGCGTAGTTGATTGATTGTTTGGTTTTGTAGTATATAGTACAATAAAAGCTATTATCTTTTGATGAATTAATTCAGTGCTAGTGTATATGTATATATATATATATATATATATATAAATCAGTTGTTCAGTGCTAGTAAATATTTTAGTGTTAAAAGTAAGGCTTATTGATATCATTTAATGTTCTAAAACTATCGGAAACCCCTGTTGTATCTAAGTGTGCATGTTAGCGAACTCGGTGCCGGCGTTGTATCTGTCGAGTCCATTATACCATTAACAACTCGACGTATAACAAGGTTGATGCAAGTTAAATCTGTCGAGATTCCAAGTCTTTAAGAAGAGTGGTGTGTAAGTTTGAAGAGAGGATGCGAGCTTAGATGTTATCCTCCTCACTTGTTCGTAGCTCAAAATTACGAGATCCGTTTCCAATAGCCCTTGTGCCGTTTCTAATTATGGCTTAATTAATCTTTTAATTAGAATTATAGTTTTTAAGTGCTGGACCACTTTTGTTTTCCTATTTAAAAATTATTTAACTTGTTAAAACTTTTCACAACTTATTTGATCTCTTATATTTTTATAACAGAAGTAGATTTAAAAAATATTAGCCCATCAGGCAGGGAAAAAACACTAAACATTTAAGTGAAACGAAAAATACGATTAAATGCTTTTTCTGTGAAAAAGTTTTACTTTCTTATTTTTCCTCTTTTGTTCTATACTTTGTTATGGAATTAGAGAGAAGGAGAAAAGAGGTATAGTAAAAATAGAAATAATTTTTCAACTTATTCAACTAAAAACCAAATTTAATCAACATCAGATTAAGATGTTGTTCGTGATTTGCCTGAATCCAAATAAAATGGGTCTCGATTTTGAACATACCAGAAGTACTCGTATATTGTGTAAAATGGTCGCACTATTTTTTATGATAGAGATAAATGTTCTAAGATTTTTATAATGTATGCATATTTTCTTATATTATTAAATTTTGCACACTTTGTTGGGGGTAGGAAAAGAGGAAAAAAATAAAAGGAAGTAAAATTAAATAAATCGTTAACTTATTCAATAAAGAGAGCAAATAATCATCATCTAGTCAAAGTTACATTGGCGGCTTTTTTTGGGGTTCTAAACAGAATTAAGTCTGATTTCACAAGAACCAGAAGTACATTGTTTACCTAAACTTTGGAAGGTGTTGTCCTCCCAGCTGCCACGACGGAAAAGACTGTTTTGCCTTCAAGGTGAAAAAGTGCCTGTAATCAATGTTGTATTGAAAAGACGGGCCTTGGCAACAAATTACGTCTCCAAATACAGCTACGCTGCCAAATTTGGCAATAAAGATTTGTGACTTTAGATTTATCTAGAGACTTCTACTGCATTCTTTGAGTAGAACATCAACATTCGTACATGTATTTGAAATAATATCAAGACAGTGAAAATAATCAATATTATGCAAAGGTTTTCTATTATTACATTCATTGCTAACTTTTTGAAGCTTACATTTTTAATGCCAAAAGAGCTATCTTTTTTTTAATTAAGTATTAGAATTGAAGCAAATGTTAATATGACTACAGAATGGAAATTTGTTATTTTAGGTGGTTGACCAAAAATGATATTCAGTATATAAGTCATGCGTATTTCACACGTTATTTTAAAAATTTATGAGCTACATCTTTTTGTGGTTGACTAAAACTATAGCAATTTTTGAGACTAGAGGAATTTAACTTAAATATTTTTACGGAAATTAGAAAATGTAGCGGAAGGCGATAGGGATATCTGGCGAATTTTCTATGAGGACTATGAAAGTTGGATTTAAGCATCCAGTACAAAGTTTCAGGGAAATTTGGTTAGCTTTACTGAGGAGAAAAATATAGGATCTGAGAGTCTAGGACCAGATTACAAGGAAATTCGGTTAGCTGCGTGGAGGATGAAGAATGTGGGATAGAGTCCAGCAAAAGACTGCTGGAAAATCTGATTCGCAACACTCAAAACGCAGAATCCACAGGTTTAAGATGACCTCAAGTGATCCAGTTTGAACGCAGGATGTTCGCCCAAAAAACGATAATTCGTACAAGTCTGAGAGGAGACTAAGAATAAGAAAGATGGTAGTTGTTGGCGATTGATAACACTGTTACATAATTCCCACGCTATTGTGCCGTCATTCTGCCAGAGGGCTCTACTTATGAAAGATGAACTCAAAAAGGGCGTTGCTTGTAAGCGAAGAGCACATTGACAGGCGAGAAGCCAAAGTGTAAGTAAAGTTAATGGAGATAGCCTAATAATGTATCGCTTTTTGATTTGCTATTTTGTTTAAAATAAACTTGTTTAGTTTTATGGAAGTACTGATTTCACCTACCCTACACTTGAACCACCATCTGCAACAAGCTCTATTTAACAACCATTGTTCTCGTTTGTTCTGCTTTTTTTTCTGGAAAAACTGATGACAACACTGGCTTAAACAGTGATATTATGAGTGTGCATGGAGAAGACTCGTAATTTGTATATTTGGGCATGAGGAAATTAGGGATTTTAACCACCATCCCCGGTCATAGGGAGAAGATTTCAAGAAGCTCTTAGAGGACCGCTACATATTTGTGCCGACATTCAAGAACTGGAAGGATAGGAACTTTAAAAAAGTTATTTTGAAAACAAAGGACTTTTAAGGCACTTGCTTAAAAATTCATTTATCATATTTAAACAAATGATCAATATTTTGAAAGGAATCCATTATTATTATACAAATATTTCGAAATACTTAAAATTTGCATTGATTAGGAAGCAAATTATATTCTCTGGAAATAGTCTAATTCTATAATAGGTAAAATATCATTGCAATAAAGAAAATAAATGTTGAGGAAGGTTTATCAGAACCCTAAATAAAACACATTACGAGCAAAATACAATTTCAGATATTTTTATCTATGACGTAGCCCATGATTGCTATTTTAAAATTCAATCTTCAACTATTCGACTTATCAAATTCTCATAAATAATTTATCTACAGAATTAGATAAATATCCGTCTACATTTTTAAATAATCATGTTTTCCTGACACCAAGGCGTAATTAGTTTAAAGTGCTTAATAAAAAGTCTTATTTAAGGGAGAGAAAGAGAGAAAAAGATTTCTTCAGCTGCAGTTATTCGGTGTTTTAATCAAGAAGGAGATCAAATCTCTTCACATTTCGCCATTTTTATTCATTCTCCATTTTAAGAAATAGCTACCCCTTCCTCCTCGTGCCATGCCTATATCAGATAGATCCTCGTACGTACATCCGTTCTAAAAACTACGCTCTAGAATGTACACGTGTTTTTTGTTCTGAACAACGAAATTGACAGGCCTGTCAAAAAAGTATACTTCCATGCCCTTCTTGAATCAAGTTTTGTTGCCTCTTCCTCGAGCTCTGATCGGAACAACGATGTGATTTTTTCTTTGATAGAGAAGCATAGAGAACGATGTTGAGTAAAGTGACTTGAGAATAAAAAAATAGTTTGTTTTTAGAATTTGATCTTTTTTTGTTTGTTTTTGAATAAAGGGAAAATGGAATAGGTTTTGATGGATCAGTTCGGAAATTGCTTTGGAGTTGCGATGTCAAGATATGGTGAGATATTTTTCTAGAAAGCATCCAGAAAGGAAATGATGTGATAACTTTGGTAACGAAGCATTTTGATGGTATGCTGTTTATTTTTTCAGTTAAACAACATTTTACTAACATTGTATAAAGGGAATTAGAAAAATCAGTGAATCAGAATTTTTTTAAAAAAAATTCGAACAATATTGATAATCATAAATATAACATACTTCAACAAATTTTAACCTTATTGCATCGTATAATCATACATAAAAGTTAGGGGGTAAATTTACGTAATAAGTTTGATATAAATATGAATAAGTGCCAGATTGCTTTTACTCAAATACTAACTAGAATTACAATAACATAATAGAAGGTGTTTCCAAAAAAATATTACATTTTTAAACAGTTACTATCACAAAGCTAAAGAAGTTATAACATTTAGACAAATTGAATATAAAATGCTCTCATTAAATTTATATTATTATATTCTATGGGAACATCTCTTCTTAAAGTGTCTCGGAGGTGTTAAACTTCAAAATTTTCCATTTTTTGAAAAAGAAAAATGTCTTGTTCCTTGTTTAAAGCCGAATTTTGATACCCTACCCATCTATCGGAATTCAAAAACTTCAAAAATTATTCGAAAAATTCCAAAATGTGTTTTAGTAAGATCAGCGTAATAAATAGGCATTTGCTGCACTGCGTAAGGTTTAGTGTATGCTTAAATTTAATTTTTTGATATTTTGTAAGTGTCATTAAAATATTTTAAACACTGAGATTTATCTGATGGAAGCCTGCAGATAACCTGTTTAATATTATTTCAATTTTCTTATTTTCACACGTTATTTGAACACATTGTTAGAAGCATGACAAGAAAATGATATTCCATGGAAATCAATTCATGAAAACATGGAATTCATAACTTAACGAATGAGAATGTTTTACCAACGAATGAAGTAAACTCAAAGTGTGCTTACAACATGAAGTTGGCTTGCTTTCAGACTTCTTTAAAATATAATCTTTCTGAAATAAGTGTTTTTAAGAAATTTTAAGTTATACAGAATACATGATTATATTTTGGATTTTAAATCTGTTCTATCTGTACAAAATGCTACAGACCTATGAAAATAACTATGAAATTAAGACATGGTTTATCTTCTCATTTTCAATCAGACTTTAAAAGCTATGGAATAGTCAGCTCTTATACAAAAGGTAAAATGACTGACATTGAAAAAGGCTACAGAAATAAACAGATCCATTTGGGCAATGAGATCTATTGACAATGGTTTAGAGAACTTAAAAACATTCTGTACATTGAGAAATCTACCTAGTCCTGACAAGAAAAACAATTCTTATAATGCAATAAACAAAAAAATTCTACACGTTATTAAAAATGTAATAGAAGCAAGTATGAACAATGCAGCGGTTGAAGAAAAGTCTTTGTCTCCTGATAACATCCTAACTATCAGCTGTGAAGACGTAATAGGACATTCAACACTAATTGAAGTCTGCAATGTGATAGGTCACCTTCGGTATTAGATCGGAAACCGGAAAAGTATTAGAATGAAAAGTGGTGTCATCTTTTTGTAAAGGGTATGACCTTTAGAAAGTGTTAAATTTGGTTTCAAAATCAAGAAATTGCAGAGAGCCTGTATGATTTCTTGCAGAAAAATATCTTTTCTAGTTCTATGAATACGAGGGAGATAGACTGAATGTTGAGAATTGTTTATCGTTCCGTAAAACTTCACAACAAGAAATTTTTCAATGTTGATGGTAAGAAATTTGTAACCCATTCTGAAAGAAAACCATAGGAGTATGACCATTTTATTAAAAAGATCGAATGCGTAATCCACGCGCAAAGGCAGATTGGCATAAAACATTTAGGAAGCTGAAATTAGTACTTGGAAAAGGAAATTATCTGACGATAAAACCATTGGCAGATTAGTGCTGACTGACAGATAGTTTGATAGATAAACTTATCCATTACTATGGAAATACTATTCGAGGTAACTCGACAAGTGTTGAGATACGAAAAACACAATTTGGGGTCACTGATGTAACACCAGTGATGAATCTATTCATTGGTTTCGTCTTACAAATCCTGATACATGTTGTAATTATAATGCTGCAATCAGTAATAATACTCAGGAAAACTATAATCTCAAAAATCTCATTTCTTAATATATTAAATGTTATAAAGCCAGTTTTTGCAGGTTTATCTCATACAAAACACTACTGATGAAATATTTAGGTGAAAATGCGCAAAACCCAAATGAATGTCTAAACTTCCCAATATGGAAATTTTGCCCGAAGACAATAGGGTTTGGTTTTCAAGTTGCCAGGCATTGCTACAAATATGTTCACAAGCATTTTTAATGATGGTAGACAAATATTTATTTCTTTTAGAGAAAATTTTGGCTTAAGAATTTGACAAAAATATTTGATTGTCACTAGCTAAACATGACAAACTCAGAATCAAGATTTCAAACAAGTAGAGTTATTTTTTGAAGATCACAAGGCAAAAAGAATGCACAAAACTAAAAAAAGAGAGAAAGATAGTTGTTTTAGCAATGGAAAGGGAAATCATATGATCCCGTAGTATTATAGTACGGAAGTCTCAAAATTTAATTGCATAATTAAAAATTTTAAATGCATTTTTCTTAGTTTGAGTTTTTTTCATTTGCGCACAGGATATTTCATTCACTATTATACTTAGATACTGAAATATTTGTGTATAAAGCACTCTTTAAACTGTACTTAGACTTTGTGTCACATATTTATTTATTATTTTTAAAATGTAAGAGGATATTTAATTTTTTGAAATTTTTGAATGTTCGGAGTATTTTATTTTTAAAAAAAAACATTTTTAAAAGCTTTATTTAATTTTTAAAAAAATCTCAATAAAGAAGGTATATTTGTCTTTAAAAACCAACTTACTACAAGTAGTTAGAACTATTTTGGTACGAAATATATGTCGCGCAGTGAAACTTACTCAAGATTTCTGAAAGCAAATTCTTTTTCTTTCGTGGCCTTATGACAAGATAAATGAACACATTTTTTCAGTTTTTTACATGTTTGAGAAACCTGATAAATGTATAAAGTATGTATAGAAATATCAAAGTATTTAATTTTAAATTCCATTGATTATATTTCTGCATGCAGTCGAAATATGCATGCAGTCAGCTGTCGAGATAAATTTAATACCCCTGAGAAAAAATAATGATATGTTGTAGAAAATAAAACTCACACCAAAAGTTATCAGGCATGTTCGATGTTACTGTTTGAATTGCAGTAATGCTTCGCGTTTTCTGTTAGTCAATGTTCTCTGGTAGAAGCGAAAAAAACATTTTACCTTTTTAAGTAGCTCCAAAGAACAAAATCGCAGTAAGTTAATCAAGGCTTCTTGGGGATCACTTAATAAGATCATTATCTGCCCCATAAACAATCCACCTTATCGACCATTGGATATTTGAACTTTTGGTAATGGTCACGTTTAACAATAGTAATTTTATGAACTCTTTAGTGAGTTATTTTTAACTTAATTTGTCGAAAAAATTCTAAACTCTTTAGTTTTGTAATTCTAGTTTTTCAAAGCTAAACACCCTTCATTGCGAAACACAATTTAATATTTTTTCTAGTTAAATTTTGAGCCCATAATTCTAGAAAGAAATATTTAGGCACTATAATATATGAAATTATGTCAAGACTTTACATTTATGCTTTTAAAGTGTTTTTAAGAATATAGACATATTCTTCATTTGAAAAAGGATAATTGTCCTGATTAGTTTTACCAATAAAATGTTATCGTGTATGTGATTGTCCCAGTTAAATTCGTATGAAAAATCGTTTGGTAGTGGAAAGAACATTAGAGCCCAAAAACATTCCCCTATTTTATTTAGAAGAGTCAAAATTAATTTACTCACAATTAAAACCACTGCTAATTTCGAAACCCAAGCTTTCATTCAGAATATTTCAATTGTATCTTAATTCGGAAATGACTGAGTAAACAATTCCTTCAACGTTTATTTAAACCTGGTTAAGTGACAGTTTTACTTAACTTATATAATCTAGATTTGGAAACGCTAGACACTCACTCAAACTGAATTGAAAATCGAGTAGGAGTTATATCCAATTAAATAATTTACAAAATCTCCGATTGAGAAGTGTAACAGAAGTAAACATTGATTTATAGAAGGTAAAATATCTTAATTAACTGAAAAGAAGTGGGAGTAAAATAATCTTAGAGTTAAACTAGTTTAATGGATTAATTATTTTCCTAAGTATAGTTAAAAGTACTTCTAGTTAAAACTATTTCGATTAAAATAAAAGTTAATGATATTCTCAATGTATATAAATTGCAAGTAAAACTCACAAAATATACATTAATAACTTCTCCCTAATGTTTATAAGAAAACCATTATAAGTAAAAATTTTAAAATAAGTTTATAACGGTTTCTATCGCGTTTTTCCTTTACACTAAAATGTTGCAATATGAGGCGTGCTTTTCTTCTAATATCCTTGTGTTTTTTCCCGGACAGTACTTGATTAAAACAACTCAACTTCTAGTTATACAAAGCAATATTCAAATATAAATTGAAGTATAGTGAGAAAGGTGAGGGGATATGGGGAAAGACAGAAGATGAGAAATGTATTGCAAGGTCACGGTAACAGGAAGGGTGTGAGTGTGATGTGCGCTGAAGTATTCTGACGTGTATAGTGGATTTGGTGAGATCATGATTCAACGCTGTCACATCAATAGAAAAAGGTACTTGCATGGTACTTGGGTAAGCTTGAGAGCTTCCATCTTCCATTAAAGGATCAAAAAAATTATATTTTTTGAAATAATTAACAATTAAAGTATAATTGACTAACTATTTTGTCTGTGGTTGAATTTAAGATCTTATAATTACAGAAACATTTAAGAGGACAGAGGAGCCAGGTAATATGTCTTCCCAAACCTTCTAAGACTTATAATATTAGAATCAGTTATAGTTCTTAGATTCAAACGTGGATAGGAATTAAATGCACAAACTTGATTACAAATTAGGTATTTTCATTACTTTTATATCTAAACTCAAAGCGATTTTTCGCCTTAATTAAAATCATTAGTGACTGTGTTGATAATTGATGCATTATATCTTCATAATATTTAAAAAGGAGAAAAGTAATAATGAGGCTTTATAACCTCATCTCAGATCATATTTGCATAAACAACTATCCGGAAATTGATGGTAGTTCACAGGGGAATACAGAATCGATTGAATAGTGTAAAATAATATATTAAAATTAATGATACAAAGAAAAGCCAATTTCAGAAAGAAAAAAAAAAAAATTAAAAACTGAGTATATTTTTGAAAAGTTTAAATTTATAGAAAATACTTTTATTTGATGAAATTAGAGATTTTGATTAAATACGGCTGAAAATAGCATGGCATGATACATTGTGTACCTCGTTATTTCTTTTTTAAGAATCTCTAACGAGTATTTTTATGTGTTACTATTTTGTACGAGCTCTTAAGTAGCATAACAATAAATTTTTTTCATTCAGCTTAAGTTTACATTTCCATAAATGCCTGTTGTATACTGGTTCCAACTAGATTAAAATAGAAAAGTTTAGATGTAAAATCTGAGTAACAGACTCGCGCACTCACTCACACACAAACACACACACATATATATAAATATACCGGGTGGTTATAATTAAAATTACACTATTCAGAGGCTTGTAGAATCTGTTCTGCTAATCGGATTTTAATAACACTTGGAATGTATGCTATATGGACCATGGGGGAAAGATTTCTGCAATAAAAAAATTAGTACAAATTTTGACCACCAAGTGGCTTTTATTGAATATTTCTTATGCAAATCCGTAAACCTCTATATAAATTTGCAGTCATAAACAGGAAATCATTCAGCGTGCGTTTGTCATTGTTAATCATGCCCTTACAGAAAAAAAGATCGAGCTTTACTGGTAAAACTGTTTTATCAGAACGGCAGCCACTATCTTAGCTGCTCCGAGTCAATATCGTCGTTTAAAGGATCTGCAAAAAGGCCCCATACCGAGGATTGGTTTGAGCTAGATGATCATGAAATTTGATGAGACTGGAGATTGCGGTGTGTTGCGCGGAAAAGGACGAAAACCGTTTGGGATTGAAACTGTCTAAGAAGTCACTACTTCTGTGGTTGAAAGAGTCTCCAGTTCCATCTATTCTTCAGCAAGTGATCGATCAGTGTCACGTGAGTTGGAGATTCCGTGGTCGACACTACAAAAATTCTGAGATCCATTTTAAAATTTAATATGGTATAAAATGTATTAATATGGTATATGGCATTTTAAATGGTATAAGATTTACATGATGCAAACGCTGAAACCTCAAGATCACAAAACATGCCTTGAATTTCCTTGGCGACTTTTGGTGAGAATGGAAGTTGATGACGCTTGGCCTTGGAATATTCTATGGTCAGAAGAGGCACACTTTTATTTAGATGGAGCTGTGAATAGTCAAAATTGCCGCATATGGGGTGCTTCACCTCCTAATGTCCTTCATCAACAACCACTGCATTCTGCTTACGTGACTGCTTGGTGTGCATTATTTCTATATTTCTATAATATGCATTGTCTTATATTCTTTGAAATCTCACTCCACAAGGTCCTAAAATGTGCTCTGTCGCGAGTGCATGGTACAGTGAATTCCTTCAATAGCAGGTCATTCCTGCTTTACAGGAATGCCAATGCTTGCAAACCTCTATCTTTACGCAAGATGGAGAAACTCCTCTCATTGAGCGCCAAGTCAAAGCACTGCTTAGTGCTAACTTTGGAGATAATCGTGTGATATCCAGACATTTTCCGAATGCATGGCCTTCTCGTTCACGCGACTTAAATCCCTGTGATTTCTGTTTGTGGTTATTTCTGATAGGCCGTGTTTATAGAGAAGGAATTAAAACTTTACCTGATTGGAAAGCTAGCATTATACGTTATGTGGCTGAAATCCCTCGTGAGTTGCTTCGCCATATCATTGAAAACGCTATGATGCGATTTTAACACGTTATTGATGTCAATGGAGCACATATTGAGCATATTCTGTAAATGAATAAATTTTAACGATTTCGACATATTTTTGTCCTTCTTTGGGGGCCACATTTCCTCCTAGTGGTCGAAATTTCAACTATTTTTACTGTAGAAACATTTTCCCCATGGTCCATATAGCATGTATTCCAAATTTCATCAACATCCAATACGCAGAACGGGTTCTACAGGCCTCTGAATAGTGTAACTTTAATTATAATCACGCACTATATATATATATATATATATATATAGTGCGTGACACTGAAAATGCATCATCATGAAGGAGTGGCCAGAAAATTATGCAAATTTCAGGATCGAAGCACTTCACCGAGTCGTGAGAATGATACGAACGTTGAACAAGATAGCTCTCCAGCGTACGTTGAATAAGATAAAAGGGAAGGAACCTGCAGAATATTCAATTTTCGTGCAGTTATTTCTGCTAGGGAAATCATCGTTGAAAATTTGTTCTTGCTTCAGAGGACATGGGCAATAGCAGAAAAAGGCAGACCGTTATCAACGAAAGTAGTTCCTACAAACAGAGAGAGAGGAATGATTATCGGACTGAGAGAGACAGATTGATTCACTCGGTAAATTTCAGGTGACACATGCCTGGACGCATTAACAGTCATCCGCTGAAGCTAAGATATTTGGCACAAGGAAATGCTGCAAGTTTGAGGGGTGCCGATACAGCCAGTGTGACGTCAGCATGCTTGGATGGGCGCATCCACCTACGAGAGGTGGTAGACCTGGACAGCACTTCTACCTACATTCTGAAGCATGTTCAAGATACCCTAAATGTTCCCATATCGACCAAAACTATTTTCGTCGATTGGCTGCTAGTGGCCTGCACTCATGGTATTCCTTAAGAAGACTGCCATTCTCCCCCAAGCATAAACGACAACAACTACAACTATGCTAATCTAGAGCTAGGTGGACGACGGAATGGCTTATGGTCGTGTTCTCAGATAAGCCACGCTTCTGTTTCTCCAATGACAGTCGCAGTGAACGAATGTGGCGTCGACGTGGAAACAGGTTCAATCAGGCAACAATTATGAAAAGCCTAACCGGCATCATAGTTTGGGGCATGATTGCGTACGATTCCAGAACATGTCTAATTTATATTTAGGGCATTATCACGGCCCACCGATATGTGGATGACGTGATGTGGCCTCTGATACTCCTCTTCTTTCAGGAAGTTCCCAATGTCCTTTATCAGCAGGATAACGTCAGACCACACATTGTTCGCATCACCCAACGTTCTCTGCAAGGCATACAGATTCTTCACTTGCCCCCGTTCTCTCCTGATCTCTTGTCAATTGGCCACATTTAGGATGGGGTTTGACGCCATTTGCAGATCATGCTACTGCCGTGTTCAGAAGACGAGCTGTGGCAAATGGTAGAGAGCGAAGGGAGAGCCAGTCCCCAGTACGCTATCCATACTCTCATTGGCTCTATTCCTAGGCGTGTTGTCCGTGTATCGTCGTACAATGCGGTCCTACAAACAACTGAACCGACGCTGTTCTCGCTATGTATAATGCATATCATTTCGAAATACAGATTACTTCTGTTCTTTGTTATCTCTCTTTGTTTGCCAAGTTTCATCATTTTCTGACCACTCCTTCCTGGTATTGTATTTTCAGTGTCATGTAATAT
>BMAW01113594.1:212207-230345 GCA_019974015.1 Nephila pilipes
ATATATTCAAAGAAGTAAAAATTTATTGCCAAATTAAATTCCTAATGCGAATGCCAAGTCTTTCTTTTACAGTTACTTTCGTTTAATCCTTCACATAAACTGTTACCGTTTCTCTCTTCATCCTTGTTGAAAGGCAGTTATCGGACCATCACTTGAAACTTAATCGCCTTTTCTTGTACCCATATCATTACTGTATAATTAATGTCATTGTCTTACGTAGGTTCTGAAAAAAAATGAAGGAAAAATAAAGAATTCATTTTTGAGCCGTTAAAGAATTTGTAAAATATTCTATTCAGTTTTAAAACACACAGTCAAACACATACTCTCTCTCTCTCTTTCACACACACACACACACATATATATATATATATGTGTGTGTGTGTGTGTGCGTGCGTGCGTAATGATTTCCCTTAAGTCTAGTAAATTTCTTAATTTTTCTTATATTTTAACTACCATAGCAATATGTCCATCGTTATTTAGTGATACCTTTTCTTTTTATCTTTTAATTTATGTGATCAAAAATGTTCAGGTCAGCATTGCCTACGCTCTAACTGTAGGGATATTCCCTACCTGCCACTTAGACTACAGGTAAAATACTTAAGGATCTCTACATCTATTACCATGTGATCTATATAATCCGTACTGTAACTTCCTTGGAGGAACTAATAGAAATTTTGTTCAATCTCTTCTCATTTAATTATCAAATTGAATAAATGTTTTTTGAATCCGGTGCTGATTCCGATGCATTTCCCTTCCTCTCGAGTGAAGATAAAATAAATTAATTACTTCTCGATTAAGAAATATCCTGATCGTGCCCCCCTCTTAAGTGTAAAACGGGTTTGAAATTCAATAATATATATATATATATATATATATATATATATATATATATATATATACAAATGGAAGACAAAATAATACGAACACTTGTGAAATAAAGGAAAATCTTTATTAATAGAGGGTTGCACCACCTTTTGACAGAAGTATAGATTTAATGCGACGTGGGATAGTTGCATAAAGGTCATGGACAATATTTAAAGGAATATTAAGCCCTTCCTCCTGCAGAACGGTCTCTAATTCCGAAAGTCTGGATGGAGGTGGAAACAGGGAACGAAGTTTGGACTCCATATATTCCTATAAATGTTCAATAATATTCAAGTCCGGAGACGGAGGGGGCCAGGCAAGATGTTTAATTTCATCATCATGCTCTTCGAAACTATGCTTGAGCACACCTAGCAGTGGGGATAGGGGCGTTGTCGTCTTGAAAAAGCGGTGGCTCTTCAGTGAATATAGTCTGGACAAAAGGATGGACACGATCTTCTAGAATGCTTAGATAGTGATTGGATTTGATTCTCTAATGCAGAATAACAAATAGTCTAAGACCGCACCAAGATATCGCACCCCATACCGTAATGGAGCCATCCCCAAGCTTCACAGTCGGCAAGATGTATTCAGGATTAACGCTCACTAGATGGCAGATTTCTATTGCAGGTGGCGCGGCTGTACTGCAAGTGTGAAATACGATATACCTTTTCATACGTGTTCGTATTATTTTGTCCTCCACCTGTATATATATGTATTGAAGATTGGAACAAATATAAACAGACTATACTTAGTTTTAAGTGCATTTAGAATGTGTCAGAAAGCATTAAGAAAGACTTTATCTTTATTTCTTCATTTTATTTCCTTAATTATTTTTTCTTTAATTATAATTTTTAGGTCTTGCTACGGTTTTTGATATTATGAATTTTACTGTAATTTTCTAAATCAGTGTGTTTTTAATTACTTATTTCTCAAATGTATATTCTGGAATATTTTTTTAATTTTAAATTTCAGCAAGTTAAAAATATTTTTACATTAAAATACAGGATTATTCAAAGTGTTTCTTTCGTTTTCGAAATTCCATATTTTCATAAATAATCCATACAGGATGATAAGTATTACAAGAAAACAAAGCTAAAATTGTAGAAGTTATATTTAGTGAAAAATAGACAGTCTTCGTGTATACTTTGTGAAGCTATATCACGGAACTACCTCGCCGTTGAATCGCCTCAGTAGACAAGATGACTTGATGTTACACTGCTAGTCACCTTATATGGCCCCATGCAATTTCTTCCTTCGGAGGTTTGTCAAAGGTACAGTTCATGCGCCACCATTGCCTAAAAAGTTATGTGAACATAAATAACGGATTTCTGCCTCTGTGCAATCAATTACTACCGACACTTTACAAGGTGTTCGGCAGTAATTTACATATCGAATTGATATTATACGTGTAACTAAAGGAATTATCCATGCATTATCATTCTGAGTTGTTTATTTATAAAAATAGGGAATTTTGAAATCGGGAAAATTAATTTGAACAAACCTTTATTTTAGATTCTTTAAATTTTATGTAATCTAGTTTTAACTTTTTTTTTAGTTTTGAGTTTCAATATGTTTATTTTAACTGTGAAAAAATACAATCTGTACTAATTTTAATTATTAATTTTCATTAATAAAATTTAATTATTAATTTTTTTTCATTAAATTTTGGATTTTCTTATTTTAGATATCATTTTAATTTTTTATGAATTTATAACCATGTTAGTTTGCCATGTATAGCCATGTATTGAATATTAATAACTATATCATTACGTTTATACATATGTATTGAATATTAGTAATTAGATCGTTACTTTTACATACAGGATAATTACAATTAAAGTTGTACTTTCAAAAGGCTATAAAAAAGAGCCACTACCCAGAATGACCTGATATTTCATTTGAGTATATTTGAAGCAATGTTAATTTTTTCCGAGACAGAAAAAAATTAGTTCAAACGTGGATCTATAAAGGGCTTTGTACCTGTCATAAGAGACTACTTAAAAGACAGCACTTGTTGTGGCATTTTTTGTTCAAAACCGATCCCTCTATCTAGGTGGTGCTGCCACAGTTGGTAAGAAAGAATGGTTTCAAAGATCAAGAAATGGAAGTCGCGAAAAAGGTGCTATGAATTGCTTAAGAAATGTTTAATATGCAGTCCACCATTTTCTGCTATAATTTGAAAGCTCAATATACAGCATGTTCCACAACTGATCACAGAGTGTCATTTGTGATGTAGTGGATTTATTGCACATTGTGTGTTCTCAATTCAGCAAAACTCCCGACCGGATCCCCGAAAGCAACAATGTTTAGGTAACCTCATAGCCAGAAGCCTCAAAGTTTCATGTCACTTGATCATGGAGACCAGGCTGTTGGGAAAAGGCTACTGATAATTCTATCATTTTCCGAATGCATGCTGAGCAGCTGCTTCATTGGTTTTAAAAGTCTTTTGGGAAAAGCACAGTCTTGCATAAAAATTGTACTATCCACACATCCACGCAGTTTTAGTGCTGAAATGAGCTGGTTGCGCAAAAAAAGATTCCTTATATGTCCTGTTGACTGTACAGGTGACAGGAAACAAAGGACTAAACTTTCCGAAAAAGAAAGGGCCAACAATAAATGCTGCCGTAAATCAGCATCACACAGAGACCTTTTGAAAATGAAAAGAAAATGTTTGCATTTGGAACGTACTCTCTCTCTTGCCCATATTCTGCAATTTTCAGTATTGGAAGAACCATGAATATAGAAATGAGTTTCAGTTGTGAACAAAATGTTCCATGGTCATGCATTGTTCACTTCCAATCGGAGAAGAAATTGCAGGACGAATGTTTTTCGTTTTGGCAGTGCAACAGGAAACAACTTCTGAACAGGAGTAATTTCAAATGGATAGCATTGCAGCATTTTTCATAAAATTTGACGAACCGTGCTGATAGGTATGTTTAAAGTTCGGGCAATTCCCGAGCACTGCACTTTCCCAAAGCACTGCTTGATTCTTTCTCCAATGGCGTAGTGACTTCCCCCACTGATATCGCAGCAATTGATTTCATCTCTCTGCCACATTCCACGTCAAATGAACCCCGCTGATCGAAGGAAACAATAATTTTCTTCGAACCGAATGCAGTCATCGAACAGAGCCACTTTTTAAGCCCTTTGATGTATTGAATTTCTTCAATGTAATTGCCACACAACCACATTTCTTGTAAAAATGCTTCACAAGCAGAACTCGCCCTTCATTCATAGAATAATAACTATTTTCTCCGATAAAGAATAACAGGGACCTCATATATATATATATATATATATATATATATATATATATATATATATATGCAGTCGGAGCCTATTAACACGCACTTTCCCTTTCACTCTCTCGATAATAATAGCTTATCATGGGAGCTAGTATCATCACAGTCAATAAGATTTGCTATATATTAAACCATTTTGTATTGACCAAATTTTGAGAGTTATAATTTTTTTTTCTTGTACAATTGATTTTTGTATTAACTAAGAATAATGTCGAGAGAGTAATTGTAAATAAAAGACTCTTACAATATTAAAAGACTCGATGTTGTCGAATGAATTCGAACAGCGGCAATACAAGAAATAATTACCAGAGAACGCAATCTATCAGAATCTGCACTATGCGGAGGAATAAAAAATAATAAACTTCGTCAATTTCTTGACAACATTCTTTGTGCAGAAAATTCAAATCGATGCTGTGAAACTTCAGGATCCCTAACTTCCGCGATTGTATACAAGTTTACAAGTTATATACAGTCTGATAGTTGTTTTAATTTAAAAAAATTCAAAATGTTCCACTAGATGGTGCTTTGTTTCAGAAAACGGCAATTGTAAAGAAGACAA
Organism: Nephila pilipes; assembly: GCA_019974015.1. Classification (NCBI taxonomy): domain Eukaryota; kingdom Metazoa; phylum Arthropoda; class Arachnida; order Araneae; family Nephilidae; genus Nephila; species Nephila pilipes. The sequence goes on from BMAW01113594.1 coordinate 216,933, forward strand.
TGATCCTCACATAATACATACAAATTTTGAACCATTCGGAATAGGATTTATAAGCACTAAAATATAAAACCGAGAAGAACATAGCTTGTCCATCGATTCTAGAAAAAACAGTCTCGCGATATGCATGCTTGCTAACAGCAGAATGAGTTGCGCAAAACAGTTATGGGTATATAACCTTTGCAGAAATAGTATTCATGTTTCATTCCATGGTTTTCAGTAGTCACGATGATATCAAAAGTGGCATGCACATAAGTAGTAGAGCTGTAAAAAGAACTAAAAAAATGGAGAACGCTTCTGCTGCATTTCGCGAATTTTGCCGTCTAATAAATGTACAGCATGGACGAATATCAATCGTCCTGATGATGATTAAGAACTGCGCCACTTGTGATTATTGTAAATATCAATTATTGCAATAATAAGGTTTAAGAAATATTTTTAGGTGGATCGGTCAACTGTTTACATCTGCATTGTTTTTTTTTTCATTATAAATTGAAACTTTTTCTTAAGAACAGAAAATAATATTTTCAACGGTAATCAGGAAGTGGTTTTTATATAAAAACAATCCTTTTGGATGAGATCAACAAAATAATTGTATCTTGTGCAATTGATAGAAAACCAATTTACTTAGAAATAATGTTTTAAATCATTTTCCCGTATTATCGATAAAAATAATCTACGGAACAGAATCCAAAAAATTTCTTTTATCTTTTATGTTGGAAAAAGTACTGAATATTGAAAAGGATTTTCTTGAAAAATGTTATCCTTTGATGGAAAGAAAAATAAATAAAAAACAATAATAAGTGTTTTTGTTTGCTTTTAATTTTATTTTATATTGTGTACTTTTTTATATATTATTAGTTGTAGTAGGATGATTGACTGAAGCAGCACTAAGACTATTGGAAACGGACCTACAATTTTGAACATCTGGGAAGTGAGGAGGACCACATCCAACTAGCACCCCACTCACCAAACCTCCAGTGCATCCTAAAGTGAGAACAACATATTTTTCGTACATCAGTCTTTCTACACGACGGGTCTCTAATGTCATTAGGACACGAATTCATGATTCGACGAGAACAATGTCAGCCATGAACTCGTGACCATGACCATTCAACTACCATGACAGCTACAGAAGTAAATAATTAATAAATAAATATAATAACATCTAAGACGTTATAAGTAAATAAACATTCAGTTTTGTATTTATAGTATTACACACATATTGTATAAAAACAAAAAAGTTAACGTTTATACTGTATGGTGTTTCGAAAATTGATGTATAAATTACAATTATTAATAGAAAGCTGTAATTTTTTGGTGTAAAACTGTTATTCAAATCTACAAAACTATAAAGTGATTACGATTTAATTAATGGGTCTTAAATTGATATAACTCTAAAAATATTAACTGCTGTCTTCAATGCCTCAAGGGAAAAGAAAAGCCGAATGTATTTTTATTTACATATTTTCATATGAACCGCCAGAAGAGCGCTAACTGCATTTCCACGTTCAAAATAAGTGAAAGAAACTGTTCATTTTCAGCATCGTACACATAAAATATGACGATAAACCACCGGAGAAAGCGTTTAGTGATTTAAAATTTTCAAAATCTTCCAACGCTTTGTGTTAACTCTGAGGGAATTCCAAAGAAATTATGGATGTCTCAATTCTGGTCACCAAAGAGTTCTGCGCTGATTTCGCCAATTCAAAAACACGTTGTAAAAACGTTGCTTTGTGTACCAGATGCTTCTAACGATGTATTGGATAGAGTTCAAGACTGTTTCGCTTTTCTTTCGATAACTTTCATTTGGCATGATGTTGAATTATCAAATGATTATAGTTAAATTTGATAATTCCGCTTGACAGATATTTATCAATTGAAGTGTGCTAGTGCAGTCCCGATATGAGTTAAGACCAAAATGAAATGAAAGCTCTCATTTGATGATTGCTCAGGTATATCAGCTATCAGTACTTCTCAAAAGTTGGATTTGGTACTCTACAACCAACTGTATGGAAGATGGTACATAGATTGTAACGATGGACTGTTCGTATTTTTTATTAAATACCTTGAAGACTTTTAATAATTTAAGTTATGAAAAATAAGACTTCGATCCAACCAAATAAATTATGATCTAGGGAAATTAGTTAAACTAAAGAAATGTAATGATGAGACAGTGAAAAACAAATACATAAGTTATACTAAAGATAGCGGAAGAGAAGCAAGAACAAAAAGAAACTGAATAGTCTATGGAATATACTTGTGTTTGTGAATTTACTTTGATATCACTAGATACAGACGAAAACTTCCATATGGTTTCATATACTGCAGAAATTTAAGGCAACGGTTTATCTTAACTTCATAATCATCTGGGTAGACGTAGTATTTGCGTAAGCTTGAAATTTAATATTTCGGTAAAACTTGCTAGTAAGCATGTTGAGGGACTCCGAAGGGTTATAATAAATAAGTATAATAAGAATAGTAAGAATAGCAAAAATAAATAAGTGATTATTTATGTCGCTTTTCAATAAGAATATCCTGATAAGCAGTGATCGATTTAGTTGATTGAAATTTGATATATCTGAGCTTGGAATTTAAGTCTTACTTTAAGTGTGCGATTTCAGATGATAGAAGAATTACGAATTATTGAGTCATTACACGACCATTACGTCCAAAATGGTGCAACATTCAGTACGAGCATCGACAATCACGCGATCTAACGTCTTTGAGCATAAATGGACAACCATGTACGTCGAGTAGCAAAAGAAATACTTTACTGAACATTTGTAACTGTTTGAAAACAAAATTGAAAAGCTCCTTTTTAAGAGGTAACGTTCATCTTTATATTTGTAATACTTTTCGAAATATAGTAAATTTTAACCCAATGAATAGTTTGTAATCACCCTGTTTTTTAAAGTGCCATTTTCATTCTCTTTCAGGGATAACTATTCATTTTTTTTTTTTGAATATTTAAGGCTTTCGCTGACCAGTCATTTTAATTTCTTGAATTTAATGTTAATCCTATGGAATTTCTACTATATCGTTCCAAAATCTATACTATTTTATTTATTTTGTTGCCAAAAAATGCGTCTTAAAAAGCAGAAAATAAAGCAGATTTTTGCGCAATCGAATTCCTTCCTCCTCCGATTTTCGAAAATACTTTAAAATGTTTTTTAAAGTCCGGAAACCCCGCATATGAAGAATTCAAATTGGGATTAAACTTTTTTAAAAGAAATCTTAGGACAACCGTAATTCCCACATAAACTTTCAATACTTTGTTTCGTTTCGAATGCATTTTTGCCTTCAAATAGATAAAATAGTTTAAGTCGGTAATAGAAGTTCCAAAAAATTAACAATGCGTTCATGAAATCAAAACGTTCGTTAGAAGGGAGCCTTAATCCATTTTTATAAGAAATTCGCCTTTTAAAAATGTGCCAAATATTTAAATTTTTACGTTAAAAGCCAATTTTGCAAGTTTAAATCTCTTTCTTAGAGTTTTATAAATAAAATGGCATTTTTATACCATGCTCTTTCTTAGTTTCTTACTTTCAATAATCTGCCCAAAATATTATAAATTAGTTTGATCAAATATAACACAAAATTCATTCTACAGAAGTAACAAAAAAAAAAGAAGTCGAACTTTAAAAGAATGAAGAAAACTCTAGTGCAATATATACAGTTTAAAGAAAGAAATAAAATTGGAAAAGAAAAACTTCTCTTCGTTCAAAGAAAAAAGTAGGTTTTTATTCATAAAAACGGATACGCGATAAACTACAGAATTCCAAGTTTTTATATAAAAGAGACCGAAACTCTACCCCTTTTCGTTGATGCTCATTTACTTAGCAACATAATACAGAACAACTCAACCCTACACAATTTGTAAAGTGGATTGGCCCTCTACATAATACATTGATCGAGTGATAAAGCTTTTCAATAAGAATATCCTGGTCGTATGTTTCCATAAAAAAATCTATTCAATGCTTTTCAAAAAGATTGCGAGATAGAATAAGGCCTTTTCTTAGTTTGAAAATGAAATGAAATATTATCTTATTTGTATCTGCATTCTTACATTTTATCTCTTAAAAGAATTTAGATAGCAAAATAATTTATAATAGGGAATTGTATATAATAAAATTTTTTAATGCCACTAGGATGAGATTTCCATTTCTTTGGATTTCAAATTTACCTTGTTATGCAAGGAAATTTTATTCTTAGACGATTTGCAAGAAAGCGGTGAAAGTACTTGTATAATATTCTTTTTTATTTCAGAAGCGGAAATATATATACATATTTTATTTAAGCAATTTATGCATTTTTTCAAACATAAATGTATCAAAAAATGTAATTGTTTTTTTTTCAAAAAGAAAAGTATTGAATGGTATGTCATAATTTCCTATAATGTATGTTTCGTTCAGAGTATTTATGTGTATTGTTGCTACAAAACATTCACACTATTTGAAAGTAATGAAAAAGGTTATTTGACCAAACACTTACCCCTACATTCAAGTTCATCATAAAGGGAAATTTGTTGCCATTTAACAATTATGTAAAGACGTGTTTTCGAAAAACACATTTGTATATATACTCTCAGTCCAAAATCTGAGACAATGCATTTAAATTACATTATCACTTTTTTTGAAATTTTTTTAACTATTTTCTCTTGAGAAATGTTTTGTACTTCTTGGTAAAGCTATGCTTGTTTGAATTGATCGTAATTTTTTGAATTATTATGTTTTGATTTTTTAATAAGAATTATATATAATATGCATTTTTGAAATTCTGTTTTATATATATATATATATATAAATGCAATCAGAGAAATTTATTGAATCTTTGAAATACCCACAGGAAAGTTAGGTGCTTCCTCCTAAAGAATTAATTTGAGAATTCAAGTAACATAAATAAATGAATTAATTAATCCAATTATAAATTAATCAAAAAAATTTCATACCAAATTATATAAAATAGATTTAAAAGTTGATTAAAAAGCATATTTAAAACACTGGTGTTGATTACGATAACTGAAAATCAAAATTTTAGACCTTAAGCATCAAATAATGAAAATAGTAAATCAAGTAAAACTAAATAAGTAGTCAAATAATGAATATGTATATATATATATATATGTAATGGGACATCATATTCAAGCTTTTTTTCTTTCTATGCCAGGAACCATGTCTATCCGAAATATCCAGATAACTTTCTTGCTTTAAGAATTATCATTTGATTTGAAAGATTTTTAACGATTAACTTTCATCAACAACATTGCAACGTATCAAAATTCTCGAAAAAATGACTGATAATTATCAAGTGAAAAATATTACATATGAATTTGATTAATTGTTTGTAAACGTCAATTTCAGGAAGCAATACGAGGACTATTGGAGAAAGGCTTTGTTATTTTGAACCACAGTCAAATAAAGAAAACGACGTTTGAGGTCGCACCATTCTCTCCTAACTTCCAGACTATTTCAACTTGTGAACTTTGATCCCCAGGAGATTTTAACATGCACCAGCCCTGCTACTTGATGAGCCTTTAATGGCATCATGTCTGGAACCCATGACTCGAAGGAAATAACGCTTACCAATAACAGCGATGAGAACCATTCGCCTACCGTAGTTATATTGCCGAATGAGATCAGGCCTCTATATATACCAATATTTCCACGATACCACTACCGTTTACTCAGGTTGAAAAAATTTCAAAACTTTTAATGACAACTACCATAAAAGAACAAATATGTTTAACAATAACATACAAATATTTTATCGCTTGTTAAAAGAAAAAAAATTGGGGCAATTATCAAAGAAAAGCGCAATATAAATAGACTGAAAAAAAAACTAAATTTATATACGAATAAGACTTCAAAATCTATAAACTACATTGACGTGACTTTTAAACTAAACACTGAAATAATTAATAAGACTCATAATAAATGTAAGGTATACATCAAAACCCGACAGAGTATCGTTTTTTGTTTAAGACTAAAATTTTTCTTTTATGTATATATGCTTACGGATTATATAAATCATTACCATGCTTTATTATGAAACGGTATTATGAAAGTGAAAAATAATACTCCCTCCATATCGAAATTACAATGCAATTTATAAATTGTTTTTAGAATAAAGAGATGGAGATTGAATCACCATCCAAAGCAAAACTATATAACTGTCCTATAATTTCTTTTTATCTAGGCCGGTGGGTTGTCTCCCACCAAGTATTTATCAAATCTTGACTATAGAGAGTCAAACTAAGGGATAAATCATTCTCGCATCTTGCTCTGAAGAGTTTTCTTTCCTGCTTGAAAAAGAGGGATCGTTTTCAATTTCTGTGTCAGTAATTCCAATGACGAGGGAATGTTGATATCCAATGAGGGAATGATCCAATTTAATTTTAGCTTCTTTATATCAACATTTAAATGTAGTCTAAAATCAAGGAAAATGTCCCAATCTTTCTGTAGTTGGTTATCCAAAACGTCTATTCTCTATTGAGCCTCGAATTCTACACTATGAACTTTATTCCTATATTCTTCAACTAAAAGAAGCTGAATTTCAAATTATTCATCGTGGATTATATTATCTAAATAATGATTATTAACAAGGTCTAAAACGTCTGTATTTTCTTTAATCAAAAGTATACATCTTTCCGTAACATAAACATATATTTATTTATATTATATTTTAAAGGGATCTCTAATCCATTATACGCTTTCCTAAATGAATCACGTTGAACTTTCCTCATGCGTTTCTTTTCACTTCCTTAACTACCTTGATTATTATATAGAATGTATACCAAACAAATAAATATAATAAAAATTTAAACCACCTCTCGCGGTCCGAGGACCGGAGGTTGAGGAAAACATTGAAACAGATAGATGCATTCGAAAATAGAACAAGATAAAGAGGTTTACAGCTTCCTGATAAATACTTGAATGACTCGAAACAGTTCTGACATTCCGAAATTTAAGAGAAAAAAAGTCAAAACTCAAGAAAAAGATAAAAGACTTCCAATGTTTTGCCTTGTTTTTAACTAACTTAATTTGTCAAAAATAATCGGTTAACTTAAGTAGCTTCACAATTTTTTGAAGTGAAATACTCACATAAAATTTTACTCAAAATAATCTATACTTCTTACCCAAATAATTTTCAAAGTCTTACCTTGAGAGGCGGAACAAAACTAGCCTTAAAATGAGGAAAAGAGCAAAGCAATTTAACAGAATTGGAAAAAGATGCAAGTTTCAAAAACGTTTTTTCAGTAACAGGGTTTTTAATCTAAGTCAAGATTCAGCACAGTTCATGTTAAATAGATATCGGTATTATAAGTGATTGGTAACATTTCCTCTGTCGTAAGATAAAAAGCAATTAAAATTATGAATCCTGACAGCGTCTAAGAATGTCATATAAAAAACCCAAGAAAATGCTATTCTCTTCTTTTCTTTTAACATTTACATAAACCATTTCGGTTGAAACACTTTTGTTAAATGGAAGGCGAAAATCAATAGAACAGTTTAAAATCTTATTAAATAAAGAAATTGTAAATGTTAACTTATAACAAATACATAGATTTTAATTTACATTCGTTTTATTTTTATGTAATACACCCAGAGTTATACTAAGGTTTTCAAAATAAATCCATATTGGGAATGGGGTAACTCAAATGTAGTATTGTCCATTGATCATTTTCCTTTTTCTGAGAAGTCCTTTAGAAGGATGATATTTTTGGACCCAAAAACGAGTCATTAAAATTTTTCTGGCGGATGAGACCACCTTCTTTATGGCAGCTTTATTGGAAGCAGCAATTTTTTTTTATTTCAGGTGTGTAATGATAAATCCAGGTCTCATAGACGGTGACAACTCGTCGGTAGACGATACCTTCCTATATATAAATATATAATTGTGCAACACAAGTTTATAAAAAGGCAAAACTTATACTTTAGTAAACAGGAAAATTAGCTGTAATTTTTTTAAAAGAAAACATTGATTTACAGGATAAAATGACTCTAATACGCGTATGTCAAAAATTATCACAATAACTTATCAAGAAACAGAGCAAAATTTGAAACTTTATCATATAATATTCAAATATAATTACATTTTTATATAATTTGAAAAAAAAATCTTAAAAAGTTGTAAAGAAATATAAATTGGATACTTTATCAAAATTATTAAACTCACTATATTACTACGCACAGGATTCTAAAGTACAACAATGTTCAAAATTTACAAAAGTAATGCGATCTAGTAGACAAAAAAAAATTCAGTTTTAAACAGGCGTTTAAAAAATTTAGCGAAAAAGCATTTTCAAATACAATTACCAAGAGAATTATGAAATTTTAAGGTAAATTTGAATTAAAATTCATATTTTTTTTCCTTTTAAAATTTTTCAAAAAATTGAGATGCAAAAGTCATAAAGAAACTTATTTTGAACATGTGTATGAAATTTCAAAATGTATAATTAATAACATCTGAAAACTCCAGCGCAAGCTAGAATTTTTTGTTAATTAATTAAATTAAAAATTAAATATGAAATTAAATTTGAAAAATAACACAAGAAAGAAGCTAAATGTGGTTAAGGGTTTTCTCGATAATTCTGAAACTATCAGTAATATCATTTACCTTTTGGCATAAAATGTTCCGAAATGGTGGGGCCGTAACATAATATGTATGTTTAAAAAAAATCAAAAATGTTGAAGAGTCCTGATACCCCTTAAAACTCAACTGGATAGTATTTTACAACCACGTCGTTTTCCGAGGCTTGATGACATAGTAATGAACAAGAACCTCTCTCATTCTACAAAGTTTGTGATCATTGCATTATATCGCACTAGACTAATGACTCCTCGGAGCTTTTAAAACCCAACTATCTCAAATTAAAAGCAAGAAGTGTCGTGAGTCCTTCGTACCTTCCCATTCGTCAAACTAGTGCACGGGGAATTGTTGTTCAGTTCCAAAGAGACAAGACTACATTCGTTACACTTAATGATCCATTTTTCTTATCTCGTAACTCAATGGCTCTAAAATTGTGTTTCACTTTCCTCTAGAGTAATTCCAATGACTTGCAAGGGAACTACTCAGCTTTGAAATAAAATTACAAGTGTACTTCTAAAACAAAATTTCCCCTAGATGATTATTCTTTATTCTTTTGTAGACAAAAATAGTTCATACAAAAATTCACTGGTATGGAGATTTCACATGTGTTGTTAAATAGTTTTTAATTCACAAATGAACTTACTATTCAAATACTGAATTCTGTAAGATGAGTTTTAATATACTAAATTGTAACATACTATATAAAAAGCTACAAGAGTACTGCCACATCAAAATTTTCCGTAACTGATAATTTTTCTTATATTTTTTATGTTAAAGTAGTTGATACAAAAACATATTTATATGGATGTGGTAAATGAGTCATTAAATAGATTTAATGTACTAATATAATTTTCATAGCTAAGCTTAATTCTAGATGAGGAATTCTAGGTATTGATTAATTTTATAATTCTTTAAAATAAAATTACTAAAGTTCTTCCACAACAAAAATTCCAATAAATGAAAAGTGATCAAAAAGACTCAGTTGCTAAAGTTGATGCAAAGACTCATTTTATATGAAAGTAATAAATGTATTGTTAAATAGTTTTCTAATTAATAAAAATAATAATCATTCTTAAGCTAAATACCAAATGAGGAGTTTTAACATATCGAATTTTAATGTACTTAAAAAAAAATTACAAATTACTTCCTCAACAAAACTTCTCTAACAGATTATTTTACAACAATAGTTAATAAAAAGACTCATTTATAAGAAAATGATAAACCTCTTAATGAATTATTTTTAATTTACAGATGAAACTACCATTATTAAGCCAAATTTTATATGATGTGTTTTAATACTTTGTAACACTAAACATTCGGATAACTAAATTTTGTAGCACTAAACATTCGAATTAGTGGTTGAATTCTTCTATCTGATAATACAATTATTTTAAGCAAGATTAGAGTTTTAAAATTCTTTTTTTTCTTTAAATTATAATTTCAATACTTTTTCACTTACTAAAAATGGAAATCATTCACGTCTCTTTTTTTCTCATATTGAACTAAAACGAATTTTAAAATAAAATCAACGAAATCGAATTAGAAAGTCTAGTTCTATTAAATTTATTCCGAAGACTCCTAATTGTGAAGCAGCTGTGTCAATAAAAACATTTTGAAGATTAAAATTTTGTTGCATTTGAATCATAGATATAAGTTTCGAGCTTTTTGAAAAATTTTGTCAGCAGTAAAAATCAATTAACATCACCTAAGGTATTATCATTAAAAGTTACATAAATTTTATTTTTGATCAGAAAGTACATTAAAACTTTCGTCCAAATCAGAAAGTACACAAGACATTTTATGTTAATCAGATAATACAGGAATTTTTTTTTAAATCAGGAATGGTTGAATATACCCAGAAAAGGATTTGAGAAAAGTAGATTTAACTAACTGTATGGAAACTTTTAAATAAATCATAACTAAAATCATTCTTAAAACACTATTAACAGTGCTAAGAATAAATCAAAACAGTAATTTATGTGGAATGTCTTAAGAATTTCAAGCATTTCCTAGCTTTGTCATGATTATAAAACCAATAAGTCACGATATGTATTCTTTTAAATTTAGATCGTTCCCTAATTCGTCAATTTTTTTTCAAAATGAAAAAATTGAATATAGGACAAAACAAAAATTAATGTTTTTGTATTAAAATCTTGCTGTCATAGTAAAAATTATTTATTGTAATTTTAAAAATAACTTTATTCTTTATATTATATTTTATACAACTGAATAATTATATTTCATGTATAATATTATTAATATTTACACAAAAGCCATCAGGATTCGTGCCTTAAATTGAAAATAGTAGTTTTCTATCCTGCATGATTTCAGTATTAAATACAGATCAGTTTATATTGTTTTATAACGTTACAGTCAATTTTTGAATTTTTCCAATTATTTCTATAATTGTAGAAAAATTAAGACTTTTTTTTCAGAAAAGTAATCGAATATAGATAATTTTAACGCTTTTTTTTGAGAAATTATTTAGTATTTGAAAACTTTTGGGAATCACATTTCATTTCATCCAATATTTTTATATGCCCTCGAGGTGTGACTATTAAATAACGATACTGTTAGAAAAGAAACACCAGACACCGACTGCTGTTTAGAGTGAAGTCTTCTCTTTCGAATGCGGTACATCTCGTTTCTGCAAGCAAACTCGTATACTCATAGCCTTCATTCGCATTTAAGTTGAAATGATAAGTAAAAAAGATAAGTTAAGGAAATGATAAGTTAAGGAAAAATGATAAGTAAGCAACGAATTGTTGAGAAATTTCACATGAAACTTGGAAATATAACTACTAATAATTTATTAAAAGAAGTGCATGACAATTATTTTAATCGCTAGCGGTTTCTGAGTGGTTTAACAACGTGTTCAAGATGGCCGAGAAGGCGTTGAAGATGATTCATCCCCAAGTCGCCCTCCCAAAATTTCAAAAGGGATGTCTATATCGAAAACATCGGTAATATGTTTCGATCTGACAGTTCGTTAGGTATTCGTGTGATTGTTGAGACTGAAATCGGTTCGCATGCTAATTCCATATTGTTTGATAAGAGGTTTGTTGCGAAGTACAGCATCCAGTGTAAAACCATCCATTTTATTTGCCGGATCTTGCACCGAGTAACTTTTATCTGTTTCCTCAGATAAAACCAGCTTTAAACGGAACAAGATTTTAGTCACTGAAGATGGAAAGAGAAAGTGGTGCGTGTTCTGATGGGCCTGACTGAAGAAGTGTTCCAGATCTGCTTCGAACAATGAAAAATCAACATGGAGCATTGTAGCGATGAAAGAGGAGTACATATTTAAAAGCAAATTTGTATGATATCAAAATAAAATGTTTTACAACGTCAGTATCGTTATTTAATAGCCCCACCCTGTACATCAAAATATTCGAGTAATTCTTTCTAGAAATAATATTTCCTGATTCAACCCGTTTTCCGATCTTAAACAGTCTATAACCTTTATTCCCCTGCAAATGCTTCAAAATATAATTTTTATTCAACTTGTATAATGTCTATTTGAATCTTTTCTTGAAATCTCAATTACTTTATTAAATTTTTCCTATACTTTATTATATGTAATGTGATTTATAATTATATGAGCAACAAAGTATGTGTTTGTGTACATCTATACTTATTCCATTATTATCAAGATTCTATGTGATAAAAATATAAAGAGTTTGTATTGTTGATGATGCTAAATTTGGCGTAACACCTGGCGTAAATTGGCGCACTGGACCCGCTTATGTTATAAACTAATGTAGCTTGCTTTAATTTAAATATCTCATTACAAGATATTATTATTAGCTTTAATAATTTATTATCTTCTTTTGTAATTTATCGTCTGCCGATAATTTTATTATCTGAAGAATAATTTGAATTTTTAGCGCGATATCGTTTGTTTTGATATGTTTTATTGTTAAAAGTTAGCATCGCTTTTTATAACTTTAGAATGTTTGTACTTTTCAAGGAATATTAGTATCTCAAAAAGAACGAAGAGCAGCTATTGCTAGTTATGTTTTAACATGCATGGATATTATGTGGTGTATTTATGAAAATGTACTTATATATATATATATATATATATATATATATATATATATGGCATAATGCATTTTAATGTACGTAAATCATGAAATATAATTTAATTTTGTGAAATAAGAGTAATTTGATTCAGTGTTGGTGATTAATAAGCGCAATTTGAATTTCATCCACTTCAAAATCCTATTTTAGTCCACGGAAAACTTGCTTTTTAATAAAAAACTCTATTTTACACTTTAACGAGAAGAGATGCAGAGTGAAGAAAGTTATAATAATTTATTTTTAGATGGCTTAATAATTTTAGGAATGGTAATGCTACATATTTTATTCAGATTCACCTTTAACTATAAATGGATCGAAATAAATAATATGCTTACTTTGAATCAAGAATAGAATGACTACGAGTGTTATATTATGTATATATATATATATATACAATACTACACCACACATACACACTTATATACAGCAAAACTATAGTATATGTATATATATATATTAGTATATAAGTGTATATGTATGAATATTATATATAAAAGCAGTTGCTGTACTTACTTATCACACACCTCTACATATATACATATATACATTATATGATACATATACATTATACACACTTACACATATAACATATATATATCATACATACATAATACACTTATACACAACACTTACACATATATACATATATATTATAATATATATACTTATACACATAATACTTTATACAATAATAATATACATATATAAATACATGTATTAGTATATTTATATATATATATA
>BMAW01113594.1:248053-273794 GCA_019974015.1 Nephila pilipes
TTTTCTCTTGTATTTCTTAAATCTCAGTGAGGTTGGCAAATCCATAAAAGACTATCGTGATGTTATGGGTGACAAGAAAGGTACTGTTCTTGATGTGGATGATTCCTTTGAATTAAAGAAGAAAAAGGAAAAATCTCCCAATTTAGAACTCCTTGGTTCTAATAAACTAGAATAAAAAAAAATTAAGACGAATTCTCAATAATAGTTAGTGAACAACCTTTCATTAATACCTTTGAAGAAGAAATGGTACCTCGATCAACATTTTTTGTGTTTGCTTGTTTCTCAGGAGAATAAGTTTCTAAATATATTTACTGAACCTATGAAAAGACTCTACAAAGAAGAGTTCGTGATGGATAGCAATTAAAGAGTGATATTTGAGAATAATTCCTTTTAGAATATTTTGACACTCTGATCCCTGAAGCGAAAAAAAGATCTTATTACATTAAACATGCTGATGTCACTACGACAAACTGAAAAGAATTTATTGGACTTTAGGAAAGGTGGCGATACAGAGTCCAAACAGAGACTTCTTAGGTTGATGCATATATTTTTTTTCGTAATGGATTGAAAATCACTGCGGTAGAAAGAACACAAACAAATCATGAGAAACGTTGTTATCTGCATACAGCAAGCAGTACTATAGAACAAAATATGAGAGAGAGAAAAAAGAACCAGAAAAGAACATTAGACTTTTTACTAATTCATTTTTAATTATTATCTTTTATTATCTTGTAGATTGGTGCAATCTTTAATTTTTAGATATAGCATAAGGATATTCAATGAGTGATTGAACCAACGGCCTTAGGACACTCCATTTTTGGTGCGCTTATAACAAGCGAGGAATAAGATCAGATGGAAGAGATAGTCTTTGATTCGACACGTCCTTCATCAAAAGAGAGCCATGAGTACGCCAAAAGAGAGATAATCGCAACAAGTAACGGCCGTGGTGATAGTAATATTGGGACGTTGGGCTATTCACGATTCTCTCTTCACTAACCTTGGGAACTTTAATTGAAATTGATTGCATGAAATAACAATTTATTTCCGATCAAATAAAACATGATTGTATTAATTAGATGCAGGTGGAAATAAAGTGAATTCAGATATAGTGATATAAAAGAAAAGTGAACTTTAGGTGAAAGAGGAAGAATGTGGTTAACTCTGAGTATATCTCCAGCAAGAGGCAGATAATATCAAGAGTAACTACTGGCTACAACTGTCTCAAAGGATTTGGCAGATAAAGCAACCCCAACTGGAAGAGTTTGGTGAGAGCGTATTATTTCAATATTATTTGAATTGGTGGATTAATCTTAAAGTCCAGAGAGAGCTAAAACTCATTAAATATTATATTACAGTAATTTAGAAAATGAATAGTTGTATTGGATATCACTTGCGTGTCTTTTCACCAGTTATTGACTTTTAGAGTAAGTCATATTTACTTAAACTATGGTACAAGAGTCAGGTAGAAATAATACAACGTTACAGAGGCGCCCAACCTTCCAATACTAAGTCGACTTACATTCTATGCTTCTTGTACTATAAACCCGAAATTTACGAGAGAACTCTCAGCGAATGTAGTCGCATTCGATAATTTTAGGAAAGACAAGAAAGGTAAATGTAAATAATAACTCAATATTAAATTTTTATTCCATTTTAATGAATTGTCCCACTTATTTTATAACTATGAGTGAATTTGTATCGAATCGCAAGGCATCGCAAATAGTGCTGCCCTTTATTAGAAAAAAAAATGTCTTTCTTCCCCATGTAGAGAAGAAAACCCCCATTTAAATTAGTTGTCTTTTTCAATTAATGGATTACATCTTTATTAAATTAATATTTTTATGTATAATAGTATATATATATATATATATATATATATATATATATATTCTATAGCGACAAAGTGAGGCTATTTTAATATTAAAAGGTAATTTAAAATATATGAATCATTCTAAATTCTTGTTGAATTGGAGATCGGATGGTTTGAAATTTAAATCCCGCTTTCTTCGAAGACCTTCGCACAATAAGTCAAAATACGCAAAAAATTCTGAAAAACAATGAAGCTTTCGTATTTAAAGTAAAAAAATAAAATTCTAAGCGATATCTAATGTTCCATTCCGAGAGATTTTGCACTAATGCGTTAAGCTTATCTATCAGGCTCATTCTTTAGTTCGATAAGAAATAATAATCACTCGGATAACATATACACAACACAAATAAATTATACTTCTACTGGTTTTCATAAATATTTTTAAAGAATATACAAATTATGAACTTATGTGCTGTCAAAATACAGTAAATCATTTTTTTATTATGTAATGAAATATGTATGATCTATAGCAATCGCATTGTAAATTCAAACCAAGTATCAACAATGGAGTCATGCAGTTGAGGAGCGCGCCATCTAGCAGCAAAAATCTAAATTACTCTGCACATGTATTTCGTCTTTTGGTATTTCAATCTGCATATTTTCAAAGTGAATTAAAATAATACTTAAAGGTATAAAATTCATCCCCCTTTTTCCCAAGATATCTGTACTGACAATTCTATACTCGTAGAAAAACAGAAACAAAATCCATTGTTTTTTCTTTTTTTTTTTTTATCATGTGACATATTAAATAATATTTATATATACATGCTAACTTAACGCACACGTGAATAAAAGGACTAAAATAATTCAGTTAGTAAAATTATTATATAATCAGTTAAACTGAGAAGATGAATTATCTGTTATTTTAGATAATATTTCATTCTACTGAAATTAGAAATTAATACTTCCTATCAACAAATATTGTTCTGTTGATAATACATCATAATTTTACAAACTTTATTTTTGAAAATATTATTATAAAACTGGTATGTACTCCCAATTACAATTATAAATCCCTCAGCATGTTCACGTAATTGGTCAGATTTATCTCCCGAATGATACTTGTAGAATTGTGTTACATTCATTTTTTTAAACATCATTGTTAACATATCATCATTTTGCAGTTTATTCACTTCTAATTCTAGGTCTAACGCTATCTTATCAGTTGTATTGCCAAATTAAGTATGGAATAGTCTTTAGCACTTTTATCAAGTTCCGAAAAACACTGTGGTAATTTATTTTTTTTCATATTAAAACAATATCAACATGTGGATTGTATTTGACCCAGTCGCCATTATATGCATACATTATTTTACCTAGAGAAAAGAAAAAGGAGAGATTTTGGATTCTGCAAAAAGGTATATGGAAAAAACGACGAAAGTCTTTTTTGAAACAGAAAAACCAAATTAGTAAATTGCTGCCCAAACAATGAATCTTCGACGAACTCGTTGAGAAATCAACCTACCTAGAGACCTACGTTGCATGAGTTCCAAAATGGAAGGCAACCACTCTTTTGGAAGAAATAAAGCAAAATATCGAAGAAAATTCAAAAAAATTCTGACTCTTGGAAACCATATAAAACAGACGAACTGAGAACTGCAAATTTCGAACGTTTTAAAAGTAAATTCCTGGTATAGTTTTGTTGACCCTGCTCCTGGAGCACATATATAGAACATGGAAAAACAGTGGTGTTCAGCAAAATGGCGAAGCAAAGATCATTGTGGAATATACAACAAATTCGTATTTTTGCTAATTTATGTGGTGTCGTCTTAAAAAAGAAAATACTATTTGTGTGATAATTATGGTCATAAGAATAATGTAGTTGTTAGATATTTCCCTAATGTAATATTTACCTGTTTTTTTTCTTAAAACAATATGATTTATGTAATTAAATGCAATTTAAATTTAGTTATTAATGTAAATAAACACTAGCGTGAATTCTTAAAAATCTTCTCCAGTTTATTGGCTGACGTCTAACAGTAGTATCAATCTGTCTTAATTATTTATCTATTTTAAAACAAGTTTTATGAGCATTATTTTAATAAAACGTGTTTAATTTTCATTTATCTACCTCAAAGTTTTTGATTTTTTATAAATTCGACAACTATTCTTTTAGAAGTCTTCGAGAAAATATATCAATGCATGGGTCAAACATCACAAATCATGGGAATTTAAAACTTTTCGCAGACGAAACTACTTTAAAATATAATTTAATTGAAAAAAATATATTAGTTTTTTTTTTAAATTCCTTTGTAAATTAATAGTTTTTCTTTCATTTCAATTCAGTTTTGTGGTCTTTTAAATGATTTTCGTAATGTAATTTCCTTTTTTTTTTTTTTTGCATTTTCTTGCAACCTGAAAGAAAGTAATGTTTATTTTTCCATTTGTGCCTTTTTATGTGTTGAATTCTTTGAAGTTTTGCTTCCAAAAACCTTTTCTTAAAAAAAAATTGATATTAAGTTGAACTTATGTGCTCTTTAATTAAATAGACTTCTTTTAATTTCGTTCTTCTAACTGCTCATTTTAACATCATATTATACTTTTTTAGAAACTTTTTGAGGAGTACTGTAAGCGAAATGTGTCAGAAAAAGAATTACACCTGAACAATTCAGACAAAAAATAGTTCAATTTAATAGCATTTAAGGAAAAAAAAGTGTACATAAAAAATATTCTTTTAATAAGCATTAATTTCCTTAGAAGAAAGGAAGCTTTTAGAAGATTTTAAAAATAAAAGTTGGCTTGCCTTCGGCGACAAGAAAAAATGGAAGTAACATTATTTTCCAGTTTTAAACGTAGTTCCCTCATCTTTAGCGTTATTTTATTGATTCCATACAAAAGGAAACCTATGTTCTTCAAAACAAATATAATTTAATGGCTTACTTCAAAGTAAGTTTAAGTGAAAAAAAATGAATTTGCGATAAACTATTGGAATTTTCTTAAGCTCGGTCTTCCTTTCTTCTTTTTTATCATCTGAAAAGATACTTGAGGGTAATAAGACGGTGCTCACCGATTTCAGTGTTAATTTCAAATTTAACCAACAGGCGAATCAAGTACTTTAACAGTTAAGTAAAGAAGCAATAGTAATGCACCGAGCTTGATTTTCTGAATAACCATTCCTGAGAAGATTACCATTTTTATATAGCTTCCTGCGACAGTAGTTATTTTTGGATCTGATCAGCTTACCTTTTAACCGTAGAAATATAGTGCAATGTTGTTTCTGAAAGATTTTTAAATCCTATTCAGTAAGACGACAAACAAGTAGCAAAGCTCGTACAGAATAACGATACTAATAGGAAACATAACACTTGATAAGATTAGCGAAACAAATACGGGAATAAATAAAACACTTGTAATGACAGTCACAGTTATATCAGCAACGTTCAGCTAATAATATTACTATTACGCATTACGGACAAATCTCCGCTGTAATACTCAGAGCTTCTAAGGCATATTCCATCAGATCCCATTAGATTCATTCGGCCACGCTGCAAACTCCAATTGATTTTCTTCGGCTACTTATCTCCATTTCGGTCAAATGAGACGTCAAATGGAAAATATAAGAAAAGGCCATAACTTGCGACCTAATTGAGTTTTCGCCAAGATTCCAACATTTTCGGGAACCTTCACTTCGTCTACAGTCGACAGATTCTTCACTGAGTTGCTAAATTCATCACCAATATTAAAGGGTTATTATTTAAACTTTCCTTTTTTTTTCTCTCTCTCTATATACATTTACTTTTCACCACCTGATCAACATATCATCTAACACACAGAGGATTGGGGAAACGAGTCATAGAAGCAAGAACTTATCTTCTCTTATTAAATTTAGGACAATGTTACCTCATCTGGCTTACCATAACGAAATTTCAATAAGAGGAACCAGCCGTAGTAGTCGAGTGAATACTTATATGGTTACAAATTTGCGGCTGCGGTATTATTTCAATCAAATCATGAGTTTGAGTCCAGATTCCTCTAAGTACCTGTTGTGGCAGCAATAGAATAGTGGTCATGGTCTCGATCTCCCAAATTGTCGAGTAGTGAGTTCGAACCCCGTTCCTCTTAAGACCCGCCGTGTAGTGGGTTAATGCAAGTTAAATGTGTCGAAGTTCCCAGTTCTTCCATTGGCGTGGGGTGAATGTTTATGGAGGGAGGTGACATTCAGATCTCATTCTCATCTCTTGACAGAGGTTCGAAATTCGGTAGCTAATAGTCCCCGGGTTTCGTTTAAGTGAGATGGAAATAAACCATTCAAACAATCATTCTAAAGACCTGACGTGTTTCAGGGCTGATGCATCTGTGAAGGCTCAAAATCACCATGTTGGGATCGTGTGAAAGGATACAGAGGTTTTAAGTTATATACACAGTTTTCGTCGCTTGACCATATCTCAGATTTACGAGGTCTGACGCTAATAATACACATTTTGCTTCCGAAATGGATTTTAATAATGAATCAATGAATCAAACCACATTTATTTAAAATCTCGTAATTTGAAGATATATTTTCTCTTGAAAATATTTCTTGTAAATAAAGATAATTAAATTAAGAGGGTTTGCTCAATTAATTACATTTCCTGTTAAAAGACGTGAACATTTATTTTATCAAAAAAAAAAGCTAGCATTACCTAAAAATTATTCTTTGTGTGTGCTTGTGTAATAATTGATACATTCAATGACTTCTAAAAGGCTTTAATAAGGTCATGAAAGTGTTATCAATAAAAATGCTAACATATCAAATAAACATTGTTCTGTATATATTCTTACATATCTTCAAATTATACGCCCGATAACTTCGAAAAGCTTGAAACACGCAATTTATTTTATTTTTGCGCCTATTCCCAGAATTTTTTTAGTATTCATTTATCAAATTAATTCTCTATATTGAGCTTAACTCAAAAACATATAAACTTATTTAAACTAATTATGTGTACAAAATTTAATATTTTGAATTTTTTTTTTTTTTTTTTTTTGATAAATATTTCGGAAATACCTGAAACGTTCATAATGAATAGAATTTTATAATTTTATAAGAATTTTCGTTATTGCAATTATATATTTTTTCACAATCATTTTTTTCTTTATCTTTTTATATGTTGGTTAATATGGTATTTATTGATTATTAGTTCTTTTTTTTATACAAACTGTGATTACAAAACATATATCAACTGATTTCCTCGAACAAAGTTTTATAAAGAAAATTCAATTTTAATCTTTAGCAAAGTGCATTAAAATGCTTAATAAAAAAAATGGAGGAAATTACTTTAATAGTTTCTCTCATTCATCTAAATGTAATATTCAACAAGTAACCAGAACCATTTTTATTCTAATAACAGAAGACGTTTCAGCGAAAATAAAACTTTTCTGATTGAAAGTTACAGATATAGTGATTTAAAAGCTGTAAATATGTAAACAATATACACTTTGTAAAAAATGAATTGCTTATGTCATAATTTTTAAACTAACTACCGTATACTTAAAGATTCTAATTTTTCCACAAAAGAACATGTACGAAGACTTGGAATAAAATTTTGTGATAAACTGACTTAGTACAATTCAATTATTTATTACACAATTGATTATAATTAGTTTTGTAGTTATAAGTATATTAAAAGATAATGGGTCCATAAATTATTTTTAGGGTTTCCTAATCACCCAACTTTTGATTAATGAGCATGACCAAAAGTGTTTTAACATATTCGAAAAGTAAAACTCAAAGATTTTAATAACATAAACAAAGATACAAATGAGTTAAGTTACAACTTAAGACATTATGAATGAAATAAAAATAAATTTTAAAATTTAACTAAATTTATCAAAAGTTTATAAATAAACTATGAACACAAAATTAGATAGTTTTCACATGGCAGCATGACACGCAACATATTGGGACTAAACTGAAGATCCCTCAAGTGTTCTCCAGCATTTGCTATGGAACCCATTGGATCGCAGCAGTAACTCCACGCTCCAGTTCATGACGATTTATAGAAAAGGTCCTTGACGTACCCTCAAACAACGTCGAATAACCAACCAACAATGTCAAATAGAATGATCTGAAGGTTCATTTTTATTGTACGCTCTCTTGAAACTGCATTTAGTTATCAATGGTGACGGAGCTTTGGTGGATTTCACTCGTTTCCTGAAACTGCATTAACCAACGTCGTAAAAATGACATGAAGATAGATCTTTCTTGTACGTACAACTGGAGTGACGTTGTACAGAAATGACGGACTTTGTTCCGAAGATCAAACGAATAATACGCACAGTATCTACTTTCTTTTGTGCTTACGCTATTTTGAAAACTCCTTTCTCAGCCTTCCACAATGCGACTCAGCTAAGGTTTCCGCACATGGTTGTGGGTACACTAGACAGGAAATTGAGCTCCATCTCGATGGGGCACTTCTGTGAAAGGCTGACTGGAGAAAATTACTAATGTGGAAATTCAGCGATGGGAAGATGCTTGAAGTTGAAAGTCTTATTAACATATGCTAACATGACGTTGCTATAGAAAAAATGGAATCAGAAAAATGCATTGGCACAAATTAAAGGAAATATGGTGTTAGGTTCAAAGAATTGACTTTATAATACATTATGTGGTTATAACAATTACATTAAGTTTCCTTAAAATATATTTACATTGATAAGATGTATTCAAATAAATATCTTATCCTCTGAGTTTTAATAACTGATTTTCAATGGAAGATTGAAACCCGGATTATGTTTTGTCCTGCATTCGATTTGATTATATTTATTGAAAGAATATTAAATAATGATTGCAAAATTTACTAACATTTCTATTACCAGCAATTTGGTAAAGTTGTCAAACAGAACTGGATTTACGGTAAATTAACATAATTATAAAGTAATAAATTCATAACAATATGATACTTCATTTTATTTTTCTATATACTGTGATAAAATTACGTAAAAATAAACTGTATTCTGCCAAATATAAATAATTGTAACAACAATCTAATTACAGTTTATTAATAATACTAGTCCATGAATGATGCTTCATAATACTATAGTGTATGTTCAAACGGGAAAGAAATTTGGGGGAGGGGAGACAAGGAGTCCGGTCTTGTACTTAACAATGTCCAAATGAGCTGAAAGTTTGCGCACACGTAAAGTTCACGTAATTGTTTTTGGTCTTAAATTTTCACACTAAAAAAGAATTAAATAAATATAAGTAAAGAATAGTTTAAAATCCAGCTGTTATTTATAAATGGACAAAAATGTAAAGTAATCAAAGAAATATTAATGCACAAAGTAATCAAAGAAGTATTAATGGACAAAGTAATCAAAGAAGTATTCATGCACAAAGTAATCAATGAAGTATTAATACTTCTTTTGATTGCATATATAAGTAGCTACAGTAATTAATCCATCGGTAGCTACCTAGGTATCGAAGTTAATAAGAGCCTTAAAGGCTTGTAAAATACATATTATTTTACATTAAAAGATTAATTATATATTTTTAGTCCATCCTTAAATTAAGGTAGGATTCAAAAATGTTTTTATTTATTTTTAACCATACAATAATCTTAAACATAAAATAAGCACACAAAAAACTTTTTTTTTCCAGATTTTACAATTGGTTTAATAATTATAAATGAATTGTACCCGATTTTAATATGTTCCCCCCTTTTATTTTCCTGTAGAAATAATTCTAATTTTGTTTATTTCTTTTGTGCCCCAGAACCCAATAATTATATTCTTATTTATGTTTTGACCAGTACGTTCTTTTTATTAATTAAAATAATTACAAATTATAGAAGGAGGGTTATACATATGGAATTTCTAGAATTACAGCAATTTTTACTATTTCTGTTCCAACTCAGTAGTGCATAATATGCGCACTTTTTTATTATACGGATATATACGTTTAGCAACAAACTTCAATTTTATTTTTATAATTATACCTGTTTTATTAAAATTCCATAATCCTTATCCAGCCACTTATTAAACTAAGCATTGAAAAGTGTTGCAAAATATCTAAATAAATAATTCATTTTATGGGCTACAGTGCCCCAGCGAATAAGCACGAAAATTGTACTATGCTTATGTGCGTAATTTATTGAATTACCAGAATTAAGTTTGAGGCTAAAATTCGCAATTTACTCGTTCGCTAGTTTCACTGCTATTGCAAACCCTAATAAAAAAGTTGATATGAAAAATAGATAACTTTCAATTAATTCTCAGAACCAGTTGACCTTTCAATTTTGAATCCCAGTCAAGTGACGAGGACAACACCTGTGCTGACACATTCCCCCCTCTCCAAACTTTCACACCATACCAACGAGAAAACATCTAACTTCGACCAGATTTAACATGCTTCAGCCCCGCTATAGGGCGAGAATTTAGTGGCATCAGGGCTCGAATCCACAACTCCGCGTAAGCCCTGCCGGTCACAAGTTTATGACCATTTGGCAACCGCAGCTAAAATACTTATAAAAATTCAAGTGGTTGTAATATAATAAGTTATTACATCTCATAAAAGCTTAAGAGTTATACACTTTTTTGTGCAATACTATTTTGAACCATTCAGGCGAAAAAATACCCTTCAAAGTCGAAAGGATTTTTCCAATGTAAATATAAACACTTCATTATTTACTTTGGCTGAAAAGAAAAAAAAAAGAAATTACTTAGAAAAAAAAATCACCATCTGTTCTCTTTTCAAGTATTTAAAAGATTTTCCTTTTTTTTCCCCGAAACTATGCTATTTAGTAACTTACACTAGAACGTTTAGTACTAGAATTTAACAGAATTAATTGAATATTTAGCGTAAAGCCCACTGGAATTTCAGTCACTCGACTGCTTGCATGTAAGACACTATCATCGGCTGCGTTAATTAATAAGTTACTGTAGTGTGTCGACGATGTGTTTAAAAACTGAACAAAGTTCGTGTGATTATTTTTAATCATTGAAGAGCTCAAAATGCATTTTCTCATTCATTTAATACTTTTCTATTAGGAATTTCATTGAGTTCGATGTAATTAATTACGTTGTAATGAGCCAGATACACGAAAAGCCGATTTAGGTGAAGAAATTTTGTGAGAAAGTTTTCTTTTCAACAAATTGAAAAAGATAAAAGAAAATATTTCGGCGTTTTGTATTTAATGCTTTGAAAACTGTTAAAAACGAAACCGGAATATTTTCGTATCATAAATAACTGTTTTATTTCGTGTCTTTCATTACAGTGCTTAATTGTTGTTATATGCGAGTAAATTTTTGACTCATAATCGATTATTTTTCTTTTGAATTATTTTTTTTTTCCTTTTTAACTCAGAGATGGAAGTTTTAAGAGGAAAAGGGGGATATTATATAGATAGATGGATGAATGGATGGATGGATGGATGGATAGAAAGATATATAGGAAAAAAATCATTAAAATGAATTTTGAATTTAAAATTTTATAGACCATTGTAACTAAAAACATGTGTTCCACAAAAATTCCTTTTTTTAAAAAAAAGTGCTCCAAAGGTAGGTACATACCTTAATATAAACTCAATACACACACTATATGTTTCCCTTAATGGAAGCCTAGGAATCATGGTTGCAAACTCACGGTCGGCATTATTTTCATCAAGACTTGAGTTCGAATTCTGATGCAGTTAAAGACCCATGAAGAAGCGGGTCTGATGCACAGTAAATCTGTTAAGGCTCCAAGTCCTCTGGTTGGCGTGGTGTGGAAATTTGAAGACGGAGATCACAATTCAAGTGTCGTCCACGTCATTTGACTGAAATTCAAAATCACAAAGTCCGTTTCCAATATCTTTTTTATTGCTTATAAGTGAGACGTCAGCAAACAATGAATCAAAAAGTAAACTATTTCCTTTTATATTTTTACAGTTTCTCCATACCCCATTAAATGTTTTCTTCTGTTTTAATATGTTTGTAACGCTTCTTATACCAAATCATAGTAACTAATAGTCAAGCAATAAACACAGTCAAGTAAATTTAACAAGTTTAATTTAAAATAAGGACTCCCCTGGGGAAAGGAGGGGTCCTTCCTTATATAAGTACAGGCATCATGATCCTGTAACTCTATAGTGATATTTCATTTTCCTATGGGCTTACTGTGCTTTGTAAACACGTGTGACACAGGACAATCCTTTCATGTATTGATTCGTCTCTTTTTGTCAAATTGTTTCCTCCTAAGCCTACATCATGTGACGGCAGTAACCCTGTAGTCATGATCGCAGACTCGCAGCGTCGTTTTCGTTCAGTCGTGTTCTGAGCCCTTGTGCGACTGAAGAGGCGTTGTATAATGGGGCTGATCTATCTGTTTAATCTTTCGGCGCTTAAATCTGTTGAGGCGTGGCGTCCTCTGGTGTGGAAAATTAGAGAGAGGGAAGTACCGGCTCAGGTGTTGTACTCATTTGACCGAGGTTCAAAATTACAAGATCCGTCGCCAATAGTCCTCGTGTTGCTTCTCAGAGCCACTTAATAAGCAATCACTCAATCAAAAAAATCTAGAACACAGTTGCACCTCGTTTGGAGTAAGCAACTGATTCTTACGTCATTGAACTCAATTGCCTTTGTCACAGTAACCTTAAGTTAGATCAACAATTTTGTCTTACAGGTGTGGATCGCTTAATAAATCGTGTCCTAAGTCAAATATTATAATTAAGAATTGCAATTATCTTAATAATATGGTAAAAATGGATCCGATTCAGGAACGTACACTGGATCCAAGCTAAGTATGAAATCTTAGAAAATTAATTTATGGCACTAATATGTGCCCATCAAATTTGTTGTAATTCCTTTTTTATAACTAATCAAACTAATCACTCTATTATATCTTATATTTCTAAATGAAAATTTCCTGTTCACTAACTTTCTATGTATGTGTTCCTATTTTCGTAAATCATGGTTCTTTCACAAGACGATGTTCTCTATTGAAATAACGAAATAAAAGAGCTCAAACAGTTCGTAAAAGAGAAAAAAGATTCAGATCCTGTTACATATTTTAGAAAAAAGCAGTTTTAAAATTCACAGTTGTACGTATAATTCAGTCTCATTTTAATGCATGTATAATATATTTAAATATATAATTTATTTTATACGTACAATGCGCTTTTCACTATAACATGTTTGTTTTTATACTATTCTAACTAGTCTAAAGACGCACATGTGAAATAACATTTATTCGGTGGTGTTTTTTAACTTGTGATAACATATTTTTATGAGAAAATGGCAGCAACCAAAATGCGTGGGAATAAAATAAAGGATGCATAGTATTAGGCTCAAAAGAGTAACATTATAATACGCCATGATTATATTATAATTATATTATTTTGCTTTTAAGTTATATTTACATTGCTAAGATGTACTCAATTTATTGTTTTATCGTCAACTTTTAAATTTATAACATTCGGAATAATTTTTTTGCTATTTTTTCAATTAATAAATGGAGAAACAAGGCTGAAAATTAAATAAAAAAGTCCTCTTTAAATATGGTTTTAAATTTTATGAGTCCAGTTTCTGTTATGTTTGTACAAAAACACTTATTTATTTTAATTGCTTAACAAAGTATTATTCTGATTAACACACCTGAATATCTTAAAAATAAAGCTCTATAGAACCGATCTTTTTACTTTAATAAATAACTTAATCAAAATATAATAGCATAAAATAATGAAAGTCATGATCTGTGTAAATTTAATGTAATCTATAACGGAAAAAAATATTACAACTCATGTTTTCCATACTGTGGAAACAATTTTTTTAGTTAGTTTGAACGTTTTTTTTAATTTTTTACTTGATGTAATGATTTTCTTTTCCTAAAACTGATAGTTATTACGAATTTATTTTCAGAACACAAAAATGTAGTTTTTATGCATCGTTTCGATACTTTTTTTCTCAAAAATATCCCTTGCATTTTTTAAAAGTTGGTATTTATATTCATTAATTATCAAACTCTTTTTAAAAGTTAGAAAATGCTTCTTTAGAATTGTGTCCTCTTTTGTTTATTTTAATTGAATTTTGTCCCGCTTTTAAGCATATTTCTTCATGATTACATAGCATTTTATTCTCGTATACTCCCAAACAAACCAAAATCAAACAAGGCAAGCAAAAAGTAGCCTCTTTAGTAAAAAAAAATTGGACAACAAATGAATGGGAAACGATTTTGCGTGAAGTATCGTAATTTGTCTAACAAAAACGGTTGCTACGAGAATGTTTTACAAACTCAAAACAAATTTTTTTCTCAAAACTAAAAACACACAAAAAAAATTTAATTGAATTTTTTTTTTAGCTTTATGTTGACATTTTTCCTTTTCTTAGAGAGAAAGAGAAAATATAGGAACAATGCAGACCAAAATAGCAAGCTGTCTTAACAAGTGGTTTTTAAATCGGAAGGAAAAAATTCGTTTTACATGAGCACATTTTTTTCAAACAGTTTTCTTCTTTTTTTAAGGTAAAACATTTTATTTTCCCCCCCGATTCATCTTATTTTTAGAGTATTGGTTTCTCAAAAAAGAACAACTTACGTTCGATTTCTTGTAAGTACTTTTTCGAAACTACAACATAATTTGTATAGATAAAAAACGAATATTTAATTACCAATTCTAAAGATAAAAAGTTTTTGAAAATGTTGATTTTATGTACACATTTACGATCACATTGAAAATAGTTACCCACTCAACTAAATTTTTCTACACATAACAAACAAATCATTAAACTAATTTTATTTTCATTTAAATAATGATCCAAAATGAATTGTTATTTGATATGAAGAGAAAACTAGCAAGCATCCTGTACTAAAGATTTGCAGAAAATTATACTTGTCTCAATAACAGCAAAAGTGGATCTGAGTTAGGAACAATACTAATATACTAGGATCAAATCCATTTTACAGCTGTGTTATATATATATAGCAAAAAATGATTAAAATACCAAAAATAAACAAAATAATGAGAAAAAAAATTGTAGAAAAATGAATAAATAATTGAATACAAACATTTACCTACACATAAACAAAACAAAACATGCACATTTAGACTGGGGACTTAAATGTGGGGTTAAACATATTCTATGGTACCAAACCTCCCTCAGTGAATCTTGCTGTAAAAAATTGGATAACTCCTCAAAATAAATTTTAACACATTATGAAAAAGAAACAAAAAAGAAAAGGAAAAATACCCCATAACAAAAATTTACATGAGAGCGTACCTAAACACAAACTTGCAAGAAGATTTTAATCGATACAAAAAGTCATTTATTATGTGATATATATGAGAGTAAGTGATCAGAGCACGTACTCATTTGTATTTAGGTGTATTATTTATATATATATATATACCGGGTGTCCATATTTAAACGATCCTACTTCAAAATTGTCTACAGACGAAACCATTGTTCAGAAAGTTGAAAAACATCACTTCACAGAAGAACGTGTGATCAGCCGCCAATTTCGTCATCTGTGGCTTCCCCGATCACCCGACCTTATCCCTGCGATTTTTGGCTTTGGGGCCATTTAAAAAAACTGGTAAGTTGTGATCAACCAAGAACTTTACCTGATCTCAAAGACAGTATTTCATGACAGGTTCTTAACATTTTTTAGAACACACTGCGGTCAACGGTGGAACATGCTATCTTACGATTACAAATAGTAGCTGAAAATGATGGTCATCATGTTGAGCACTTATTGTTGTAAGAAAATTTGTAAACTGCTATAAATGTATGCGTGTATAATATGCGTGTATATGCGTGTATAGTGTGTGTGTGTGTGTGTGTGTGTGTGTGTAATATTAACTATTTTGTTTCTTTTATAATACTTGTATTGTAAATTGTGTGTTTTAAAAATAACAAACTAAAAGTTTAATGAAACAAAATGTCTAATAAATTAAACAATTTGTTTAGTTTTGTTTTAAAAAATTTAGTTTTGATTTTAATTTTGGCCTCTGGAGGAAGAGACAGAATATTAGAACAGTTTTATCAATGAATTTTAATAGTTTTGTTTTTACTGATGTAAATAAATTTATTTGTTGCAAAATATTGTGATCTAAACGTTCGAAAAAATGGGAAAAAATAATAATTGGTGAATAAAAAAGAGGTTCGGAAAAAAGAAAAATATTTCTAGGGTAACACGAGGGATCTTCAAGGTCAATTGAACAAGATAATAACTGAACTCAAGTCTCTTTAAATTTATTGTGGTAAGAAAATAGCAATATTCTACTCTCGATACACCAACCCCATTACACCCCTAAAGATTCTTGAGAACCCGATCCAGTTACCACGGAGAAACTCACAATATTTCTAAAGACAGGTATTAAGTTTCAAGCATACGTTATTAAATTATAGACTACTAAAAGGCTTTAGAAAGAAAATATTTCCATATTCAGAAAATGTGTAATGTAGATACCTTCAAGTACTTAATTTTTCTTTTCCAAACATGAAAAAAAATTCAGATAAAATCCGGTTTTAAAATAATGATTCTAAAATTCGATTTGAAGACACTCCAATTTTGAAAGATTTAATTTTCAGCAAGGGCTCCATATCAGACTGTTGTTTTTAATTGCTTTCAAATTGTTGTAACTTAAATGTCACCTTCCATGAGAATAACAGGAAGAAAAAAAAATAAAAAGAGTCCAAAAATGATTAAACCTTTTTTTTGTTTTGTTTTTGTTTAAAAGGCACATTATAGATTTTAGTTGTGGTAATAATTGTAATTACGACTTAATAAAGTTTGAGAGCACCTTCCTCTCCAACTGCGGAATGACTTAGAGCACATTTAACGAGCATCTAACACGCTACACAGCACATGGTTAGTGGCATCTGCGCTGGAACCCACGATTCGACGAAAACAACGCAAGTTGTGAGTCCACTACCCACCCTGACAACTAGGCTACCGTGTCCACGTTGAAATAATGTAAATTATCAATAAGAACAGTACATTTATTGTATATTTAATTATTTCAATTTTCTTAGTAATTCTCCAATAATCCGATTTTACTGTCAATCCGGCTATGCTCTGTTTTGCTATCTGTCGAATTACCGAGAGAATGTAGTTCTTTTAATTGGGTTCTATTCCAAATACTAACGTGAAGAAATGGAATGGTTGTTAGGAATGGGACATATTTCTAGAACCAACCCCCTGTTCCGCACATTGTGCATTCCAGGTTTGGAGTAGGAAGGCTCTCAGTCTACCTATGGCTAATGGGCTCAGTATCCTCAAGATGCACATGGACACATGATGGTGTGCTTTGGTGTTCCAGGAACTGGATTTCATCCAAAGTCAATGTTTAAGATGAAATTGCGCCATAACACTATAGAGTAGACAGGCAGATCTAAAATCCCATTATCTCTCTCTTTATCCAGGTTAAGACCGGCAGGAGAATGGACCATTCCTGACGAGGTTATTAGGAATGGAAGCTGGATAACCGTCCACTTATCGTTTTCCCTTTTCCTAAGCTGTCCGCATTAGACTAGTGGTCAGACTCGCCTGCAGGCGTTGTTTTCGTCGAGTCACGTATTCGATCGCTGATGCCACAAAAGACATGGCATTTAACAAGTCTTATGTAAATTAAATCTGGTTGAGGTCTTAAGTCTTCCCTTTAGCATGGCGTGGGAGATGCCAATTCAAGAGCAGTCCGAATCATTGGACCGAGGCTCAAAACTAAGAGTTCTGCCGCTAAAAGGCCTCGTGCTGCTTTTCAGTGAGACATTAAAAAGCAGCCACAATCACGATCCAAGAGCATGGCGTCCTTCTTATTTCAAAAAATAATTGCCTTGGATTTTTAGGGCTGATGATACCGTCTTCACCTTCTTAAAAGTAGATTCACAAGAAACTACCCAGTGACTTGATTATTGCTTTATTCCAGGTGTGTAATGATGAATTTTGTTTTGGCATCAAACAGCTGCCTAATCAAAACAGAATTATGAATCAGTTTCTAATTTATTTTTGGTGCCAATTAACAGACGAAAGTCATCAATGGTCACATACATTTGTCTTATCTACGTCATCTGTCGTCAAATACAGATACTTTTTGAGAGAAAAACATTTTAGTTTTTTTTAATTTCCAAAACCTCTGTATTTATCTCTACACAGTAGCAATAGCTACCACTCGAAGATTTTCAGTCTTTGTCAGTGAAGAGAAATGTAAGAAGTAAAAATGTAATTCTAGTAAATGTAATTCTAGAAGTAAAAATTCTAGTAAAAATGTAAGAAGTTTCTGTTAACTACTTCAAATATCTGAAATTTTATACCAGAACTATATCTGAGATTTTTTTTCATGATATCTCTTATACACATGCATCGCAAAACTTGAAATGATAAAGCTACATTAAAACTAATTCAAGAAAAAATAAAATATTCACTGCGAAAATATTTTCTAGATATCTTAGTCAACATTATAAAAAAGACTAAATATTAAATTACGATTTATTTAATAAGAACAAATGTGAAAATGTAGGTTCCAGTGACAATTACTTTTCCCCAGAGAGAAAAAATATTTTTTATTCCCTCTCTTTCTTCCCTACCTACTGACAACTGAGCGGCTATTACCAATGTTTTATTATCTTATGTTAGTAGAATGACCTTTTTAAATATATGCATAATATTTCGTAGCCACGTCTACAAAATTTAGCTTTTTTGACAATATGCTATACTATTTCACTGTTCTGCAAAACCTATTTTTCTCAGCTTTTTACGTGTATTTTTTTACAGTCAATATGCAGATTTAAATTATTTCTAGTAGATTTGAATATTTTGTATCATAATTATGTGAATAGAATAAGGATATGAGTGTGGTTATTTTTTAAAATCCCATAATTAGAAACAGCTGTTTATTTACCTTTTTTCACTGTGTTGGAAAAAAAAAATTTCAAAACTGTAAACAATACTAATATAATCAGACCCGTGCATAGAATTGACAGAAACACTTCTAGGAAACTGAGAAAAAAATTGGTTGAAAATATTAAAATTTGCAGAAATTGTAAGAGTTTTAAAATAATGAAACATTTAAGAAATATTTAAAATTAAACTATGGTCTGCTTGAAAATGAAGTTTTTTTTTCTCTTAAAAACACATTTTTATGTGTATTCTAAGAAGATAAATATTAACTTTTTCTTATACAGATATAATGAAAAAAATTGCCCACAAAGTACCGTAAAATATTTTTCATTTTTCAGAATTCTAAAAACATAAAAGTTGGAGCATTTTTATACGTGAGCATACTATTGTTGTAAATATTTAATTATTCGTACTCTCTTCCTTATTTCTTAGTAAATTTTTAAGTAAATTGAGAAAGGGTGTGTGTTCCCTACCCTCTCCCCCTAAAAAAAGGTATAACTTTTCGCGTTGTAAATATCCATGTACATCATAAATTTTTATTATTAAAAAAAAAAGAAGAAGAAAATTATTTTCTAGAAAGAATATCGGGTTTCTAACAAAAATTGTTTCTAAAATGTGACTTCTAATTCTCTATCCTAGATTTTCAGAATTTATTTTCCCTTTCGATATTCCTCATGTAATGTGGTTTAATTTTTTTTTTTTTTTAACACTTTTACAGGGTTTTTATATTTTCACAATTATTTGTTTCTAACAATACCAAACTTCAATTCAGAAGCTTGATTAGTTTTTTTACAGGATTTTGTAATTGTGTTTGTTTATTAACTTCACACTGAAAAGCAATACGTTGACTATTGAAGATGGAAGTCGTAATTTTTAATCTCGATCAAGTGAGGAGACTGAGACCTGAGCTTGTATCGACCTCTCCACACTTCCAAACCATGCCGATTGCAGGAATTAGGACTTCTACCAAATTTAACATGCATCATGCCAGCAACCCGGAGTAAGTTTTTTTTTTTTAAAAAAAAGAAATATCTTTAAAAAATAATTGTAATGAATAAATTAGAGTCAAAGAACATTTTAGCATTTGTTTCCTGACACTTCCAACGAATCTTAAATACTATTACTTTTCTAACAATCCCTCTTCTTATCTCATTGACTAACTTAATAAAAATATAAAACTACAACTGATGAATTACTTAGTTATTTCGAATTGAATAGCTTAACGATAGTGAGTTAAAAATAAATGATTATTTTTAATAGCAACAAACGATTTTGAATGTATACCCATAGCAATAAATTATTTAAAGTTTAAGTAATCGTTTGCTATCAACTTATTCTTCATATATTCATTTATTTCGTTATTTTCCTGAAACTAAGTTATCCAGTATGAAATAACGTACAGAAATTGGAACTGTTCTACTGAAAATAAAAGCACAGTTATCTGCTGGAAAATTTTTCTCTCTGCGGTTTTATTGTAATTCAAATGATATTGTGTACGTCCGACACAAGATTATCAAGATCGACGCAAAATTAATATAGTATAATACTTTGAGCCATCGGAGAAGATTTAAGCAATATATCGATTCAAAAGTTGTTCCATTGAGATCGTAAAAGTTCTTACCCCACAGGACTCGCTTAACACACGAAAAACTAAAAACACTTTTCTGTACAACACTCGAACGCCCTCTTTATAGTCCTGAACGTATATAGATTATCATTTGATTGATCAGCTGATAGTTTATTAATGTCATACCTAGAAGCATCACGAGGGATATTGGCGATGACCTCGTCATTTTGAGCCTTGGTCAAACGACGAGGATGGCACCTGAGAAAGCACCTACTACTCCAAACATCCACACCATGCCAACGGGAAAACTTGGAACCTCGACAGATTTAACGTCCATTATACTCATGCATGGCAGGTCTTTAGTAGCATCAGACGTAAAAACGTAAAAAACACCGGCTAAGATTTTACGATCATGACCATTAGACAACGTCGGCTACAGCCTTTGTTTTCACACTCAAATAAGGAGAAAACATTTCTAAAAGAATGAAGTTGAAAAATTGGTACGTTTGCATCTGATTTCTATTTATAAGAAAGTAATTTAAAAAAAAAAAAAAAACTCCTAAAACTTAAATATTAAAGGAGTGGATATATAGGGGAAAAACAATAGCATGAGATTAAGTGAAGTAAGTGTATCTCAGAAAATATGTCTAAAAAATCTCGTTTTTATTCAATCTATCTTCATTAAGTTGAAGGGGGGGAGAGATCATTGAAACTTTATCCCCTAGAACAGCAGCAAATTACAGCAAAGGTACTGGCAGCTATATAGTTCTTCAGGCAAAAAACAGACCGGAACTAGGCATCGGGTAACATTGACCAGCAGCTGCATATACGGAACCAGATGACAGGTATCATGGTCAACCACGCCAGTGGACGACCGGTATATTGCCCTACAGGCCAGAAGAAATAGGCGGTAGGTGGTGGGAGAAATCACCAGACACACGGTACAGGCGATTGGATGACCATTATCACCTTTTTCCTTGGTCAGGAGGCTGCGCATGTTTGCACGACGACCTGTACAGTGTGCACCTTTAACGCCTCTTTCGGAGAAGGCATTTTCTGTAGTATCGGGAACACTTGGATTAGACAGATTATCAATGGGGTCGAGTACTCTTTACGAATGAGAGCAGGTGTAGTCTGAATAGCCATTCTGGACGCATACACATCTGGAGAGAGAGAGGCGACTCGCAAAATCCCCTCCAACATCATCGAAAGAGACCGGTTTGGAGGTCGCGGTGTTTTCATTTCGAGAGACATCACGTTTAGTTGCCATACCGACCTTCACATTCTCGAAGGAGGTTCAGTCACCGGGGCCAGCTATCGTAAGGAGATTCTCCTTTTGTATGTGTGTCTTTTTAGAGGAGCTATGGGTCCTCAGATCCTTTTCATGGACAACAATGCGTCAGCTTATCGCACAGTAGCTGATGAAGTAGTTGGACCGTGAAGATATTGAATGCAAATATCGGCCGGTAAGATCTCCGAATCTAAAAACTGTCGAGCGTATATGGGACTTTCTAGGGAGATGCTTGGCAGCATGTAACTTACCATCAGTAACGATTCAGGGGCTCCGATTGGTGTTACAAGATTAATATGCTATAATACCTCAACAACTTATTGTCAGCCTCATACACAGTATATCCAGACGATGTGAAACCTGCGTAGTAGTCAGGGGAGATCATATTTAGTACTAACTGGATGTTTCTGACTGGACATCTGTCACATGGATGTTTCGGCTTTCATTCACATTGTGCTGCATGCTACTATTTCAATAAAGTTCCTATTTATTTATTTGATTTCTTTTTTGCTATATTTTGCTTACATTACTCATGTTATTACATCTGGGGATCTTATGGTATTATTTGTGTCGATTGAAAAAGCTTTAGCAAAACATGGTATTGAAAAAACCAGCTCGCGCGTCCTTAATTTTTGCACACCAATATACGTGTATGTATGTATGTGTGTATGTATATATATATATTACGGTGCCTCTATATAGATACGCTAGGAAATTTTTAAAAATGTTTAATACCTTAGAAAGGTAAATCTAATTATTTCACATTCTAACATGCAAATAAAAAATTTTGTTAGTAATTTTCTAATTGCTACAATTTTTTGAATTTTTTTTTATTATTATACTCCTAAGAACAATATATGTGTGTGTTTAAAAATATATAAAAACTTTTTTACATTTTTAAGCTTTTTCATTGGAATAATTGGCAATTAAGTGTTCCTTTTTTTAAAAAAAAAATGCAAAATAAGTTTATTTTTTAAAATGCTTTCAATAGAAATTGAACTAAGTACTTCTTTATTGTGAAACCAAAGCATTAAAAATGTGCAGATTCGGAAAATAAATTGGTTTGACCTTAAAAAAGTGGAGAGAAAAGTTGGTGAAAAAATATGTTCTTGTATTACGGGGTTTATTTCTGATTTAAAAACTATTTGTTAAGACAGCTGGCTATTTTTGTCTACATTGTACCTATGTTTGTCTTTTCCCTTAAATAAAAGAAAGAATAATAACACAAAATAAAAAAAAGATTGAATTAACTTTTTTCATGTATTCACAACAGGACAAAAAATTGTTTCGAGTTTATAAAGCTTTCTGGGATCAACTTTTTTCTTTACACAAATTACGATAATTCACACAAAACCGTTTTCCACTTATTTGCTGTCTTAATTTTTACAAAAGATTTAAAATTTTATCCTTTTATTTGCCGTCTTACTTTTATTTAATGTTTATAAAATTTCCAATTATTTGTTGCTTTATATTTTATTACATAGAGGTGTAATATACTCTCAAGCAGCCTTATTTGATTTGGTGGTCATCTTAATTATATATATATATATATATAGGGAAACATACTGAAAAATTGAAGCAAAATTGTTTGAAATAAACAGAATGGCACATTTCTAAAGAATCGTTTTCTAACGATTCATAAGAAAAATTGGTGATTAATTAATATAAATAATAGCTTAAAAACAACAAATGTTATTTTAGGAGGCAAAAGGTTTCGGACAAAAAACGTTGAAAGTATTTTTATTTTCAATAAATGTTCAGTAATAACTACAATAGGACCCCTTTAGAGCGCAGTAGTTGGATTTCAGGACTCTAATCAGGTATTAAGTAAGCCGTAAGTTACAGTGTTATTAAAGGGGGTTTCAAATGAAAATGTACGAAACATCGTAACAACATAGCAGTTAACATATTTGCCTATGCTGCTATGGGAGAACGTTGTGAGACATTTAGAGAATGCGAATGAAGTCTCCGGCATGAATCCTAGCATACCCGGGGGCTCGTATGCACTGCAGATAGAGCAGAGACTATAATAAAGAGCGCCATCCAATTGTCGCGACGTGCTTGCGAGGACTTGAAGGCTCTCACATATGTTCCGATGTGTACTGTGAGACTCTCCGAAGCCTACGCAGGTTCCATCAAGAACAAAAGACCGGATCTGCTCAAGGGAGGGGGTGGTTCTGCTCCTTGATAACGCGTTTCCACATGTCTCCAGGGTCACACACTCGAAATTGGCCAAGTTCAAGTGGGAACAGCTTGTCCATCCGCCCTCCAGTCCGGACATGTAGCCCTGCGATTTCCATGTATTTGGTCCCCTGAAAAAACATCTAAAAGAGAAGGGCTTCAATTCGGATGACAAACTCAAGGACGCTGTGAAGGACTGGTTCTCGTCATGGACACAAGAATTATGGGAAGATGGAATCTCGTTAATCAATGGGATCGTTGTGCTAAGGTCTGTGGTGTATATTTTGAATAAAGTCTTCATTTAAACCCACAATGTCGTTTCGCATTGTACTGTCGTACGAATGAACTAGAGAAACATTTAATTTCGTATTTTGTAGCAACTGCAAATATTTACAACAGAAATTTTTCTTGTCTTCTTCTTTTCATACCTTTCTTTTTTCATTTGCCCGCATCTCGTGAACTATGGAGAATAGTAAAGAATTCACTTTAAACGGGTAATTTCTATATTTCTATTGACATATTTGTGCTTTAGGTCTTGCCCTTTCAAAAAACACTATTTTTATAAGACTCCATACTCGACACTTGAGAACATTTCGTCGGAAGTTTTACTCTCATTGACTTACATGTATTTTGCATTCTTTGAAAAGGAAAAAGAATACTTTACATTTCTGTTTTGTGAACAATATAAAAGATATCGTTAGAATACGTAAAAATATTTTTATAAACACCATGAATAGTATATTCGTAAATAAAAGAATATCAAACATAATTATGGCATATTTTTTTTCTCATATTTCATTTATGTGGCATATTGAATGTAAACTTTAAGTTCAAAAAAAATTTGACACAAATACAAAGAAAAATTTATTCAAAAAAATACTTACAAGCAAGACACGTGGGATACAAATATATTATGAAACGCGTAATTTTGCTCTCTTTTTCAGTTGCTTTGCGACTTTGAACTATTTCTCGGTTTTCTCTGCACTTACCTCGGGAACTTTATAGTAATTTGAATTACATAAAATAAAAGTTTCTTCCAAACCCAAACAAAACGTTATCAGGTAAATTAGATGAAGATAGAATTGAAGTGGATCAAATTAGATATAGTGATATCTTAATAAAATAGAATCGAAAAGAAGACGAAGGGAGACAAAGGGTAGTAACAAGTTTACAGTTTTTTGTAAATTGAATTGAAACATCGTAATTAATCTTTTGGATAAAAGTAATTCTTGTAGTCTAAGTACTAATATAAAAAGTTACTGTTACTTAAAGGTACTGTTACTGTTACTTTACTAAGTAACTTACGCTACTTAAGTTAATGTTGCTATTGTTAATGTTACTAAACTACTGCTACTTTTGTGAAAAATATTTGTATTAGAACGAGTGATTTGGTAAGCTAAGACTAATAAGATAATTTAAAATTGGAGGCTTCAGTTGAACTCAAGAGAGAGTGACTTTATATATGCTTCAGTGATAAATAATGTATTTTATCTTGCTGTTATGTACCTTCAATGGACATCCAGTACTTATTGATTTTAAATAGATTGAAAAGATGTCGGTAGAATTAAATAATAAAAGTCGTATGTCACAGTTTCCTTTTGAAGGTATCATTTAATTCGATTCTACTTAATCCACTTCTACTGAGCTCATGATTTTTTCCCGTCTGTTGTTCAAGCAAATGGGTAAAATAATGAATAAATAATGTCCATCGTAATACATGACGGTGTTCTTGGATGAATTCAATAAGACATATATTGGTATTTTGTAACGGTTTATAACCTAAAGCGGTTTTAACAGAAATTTAAGACTTATCAAATCATTCAGTAAGCTTCCACACTAGATTTTTGTAGCAACAAATTATTCAGTTGTAGTTCGTATAGTATTACTTCATTAAATACTTGTAACGCAAAGTGATGTTTGTGAAAACAATTCTCCTAAATATGTTGCAAGAAATATAATGCTCTAGATTCTTCGCATTCATAATCTCTTTAGGAAAAATAGATTCATGATTGTATTGATTTTACTTTTTAAATGAGGATT